>CAUYLG010040297.1:0-14785 GCA_963573385.1 Cacajao melanocephalus | reverse complement strand
TGGACCTTCCCGGTTCAGCTGGGCTTACTGTGAAACTCTCAGTCCTCAGCGCTTCCAATTGCTGTTCTCCTTGTGGGGATGGGACCAGCCGAGCCAGACTCAAAGGGCACCCCGTCCCGTATACTCTGCACCGAGAAGCGCCATGCCGGGGCGCTGGCAGAATAGCCGCGCTGGCCTAAAAAGTCGTGCTGGCGACCCGTGTGGCTCCTCCACTGGGAATCTCCCCATCTGTGGGCAACAAAAATTCGTCTGAAAGTGCGGCGTCCACTCGCTGTCCGCGCTTTCACTGGGAGCTGCAATCCTGAGCTGTTGTTAATCGGCCATCTTGGATCTCTCTCCCAGCTCTTCCTGTTACATTGATCCCTTTATCATTGTGTGATGCCCTTCTTTGTCATTTTTGATCTTTGTTGGTTTAAAGTCTGTTTTATCAGAGACTAGGATTGCAACCCCTACTTTTTTTTGCTTTTCATTTGCTTGGTAAATATTCCTCCATCCCCTTATTTTGAGCCTATGTGTGTCTTTGCATGTGAGATGGGTCTCCTGAATACAGCACTTGACTCTTTATCCAGTGGGTCTTGACTCTTTATCCAATTTGCCAGTCTGTGTCTTTTAAGTGGGGCATTTAGCCCATTTACATTTAAGGTTCTTATTGTTATGTGTGAATTTAATCCTGTCATTATGATGCTAGCTGGTTATTTTGCCTGTTAGTTGATACCGTTTCTTTATAGTGTCGATGGTCTTTACAATTTGATATGTTTTTGCAGTGGCTGGTTCCAGTTTTTCCTTCCCATATTTAGTGATTCCTTCAGCAGCTCTTGTAAGGCAGGCTTGGTGGTGACAGAATCTCTCAGCATTTGCTTGTCTGTAAAGAATTTTATTTATCCTTTGCTTATGAAGCTTAGTTTGGTTGGATATGAAATTCTGGGTTGAAAATTCTTTTCTTTAAGAATGTTGATTTTTGGCCCCACTGTCTTCTGGCTTGTAGGGTTTCTGCAGAGAGATCCACTATTAGTCTGATTGGCTTCCCTTTGTGGGTAACACAACCTTTCTCTCTGGCTGCCATTAATATTTTTTCCTTCATTTCAACCTTGGTGAATCTGACGATTGTGTGTCTTGGGGTTGCTCTTCTCAAGGAGTATCTTTGTGGTGTTCTCTGTATTTCCTGAATTTGAATGTTGGCCTGCCTTGCTAGGTTGGGGAAGTTCTCCTGGATAATATCCTGAAGAGCGTTTTCCAACTTGGTACCATTCTCCCTGTCACTTTCAGGTACACCAATCCAATGTAGGTTTGGTCTTTTCATATAGTCCCATATTTCTTGGAGACTTTGTTTGTTCCTTTTCATTCTTTTTTCTCTAATCGTGTTTACATGCTTTATTTCATTAAGTTGACATTCAATCTCTGATATCCTTTCTTCTGCTTCATTGATTTGGCTATTGATACTTGTGTATGCTTCACAAAGTTCTCATGCTGTGCTGTTTTTCAGCAATATTAGGTCATTTATGTTCTTCTCTAAACTGGTTATTCTAGTTAGCAATTCATCTAACCTTTTTTCAAGTTTCTTAGCTTCCTTGCATTGGGTTAGAACATGCTCCTTTAGGTTGAGGGAGTTTGTTATTACCCTCCTTCTGAAGCCTACTTTTGTCAATTCATCAAACTCATTCTCTGTCTAGTTTTGTTCCTTGCTGGTGAGGAGTTTTGATCCTTTGGAGTAGAAGAGGTGTTCTAGTTTTTGGAATTTTCAGCCTTTTTGTGCTTTTTTCTCATCTTTGTAGATTTATCTGCTTTTGATCTTTGATGTTGGTGACCTTGGATGGGGCCTCAGAAATAATGCCACACATTTACAACCATCTGATCTTTGATAAACCTGACAAAAACAAGCAATGGGGCAAGGATTTCCTATTTAATAAACAGTGTTGGGAAAACTGGCTAGCCATATGCAGAAAACTGAAAATGGACACCTTCCCTACACCTTAGGCAAAACTTAACTCAAGATGGATTAAAGACTTAAATGTAAGACCTAAAACCATAAAAAACCCTAGAAGAAAACTTAGGCAGTACCATTCAGGACATAGGCATGGGCAAAGTCTTCATGACTAAAATACCAAAAGCAATGGCAACAAAAGCCAAAATTGACAAATGGGATCTGATTAAATTAAAAAGCTTCCATTCAGCAAAAGAAACTATCATCAGAGTGAACAGGCAGCCTACAGAATGGGAGAAAATTTTTGCACTCTATCCATCTGACAAAGGGCTAATATCCAGAATCTACAAGGAACTTAAATTTACAAGAAAAAAACAACCTCATCAAAAAGTGGACAAAGGATATGAACACACACTTCTCAAAAGAAGACATTTACGTTGCCAACAAATATGAAAAAAAGCTCATCATCACTGGTCATTAGAGAAATGCAAATCAAAAACACAATGAGATACCATCTCACGCCAGCTAGAATGGTGATCATTAAAAAGTGAGGGAAAAACAGATCCTGGAGATGTGGGGAAATAGGAACGCTTTTACACTGTTGATGGGGGTGTAAATTAGTTCAACTCTTGTGGAAGACAGTGTGGCAATTCCTCAAGGATCTAGAACCAGAAATACCATTTGACCCAGCAATCCCATTACTGGGTATATACTCAAAGGATTATAAATCATTCTACTATCAAGACACATGCACACATATGTTTATGCAGCACTGTTCACAATAGCAAAGACTTGGAACCAACCCAAATGCCCATCAGTGATAGACTGGATAAAGAAAATGTGGCACATATGCACCATGAAATACTATGCAGCCATAAAAACGGATGAGTTCATGTCCTTTGCAGGGACATGGAGAAAGCTGGAAACCATCATTCTCAGCAAACTAACACAGGAACAGAAAACCAAACACTGCATATTCTCACTCACAGGTATGAGTTGAACAATGAGAACACATGGATGGGAACATCACACACAGGGGCCTGTCAGGGGTTGGGGGGCTAAGGGAGGGATAGCATTAGGAGAAATACCTAATGTAGATGATGGGTTGATGGGTGCAGCAAGCCATCATGACATGTGTATACCTATGTAACAAACCTGCACATTCCGCACATGTATCCCAGAGCTTAAAGTATAATTTAAAAAAATGAAGAAGATGAACTGCCCACATAACCCTGCACAATTCAATCACCCTTCATATCCTCCTTAGAGTTTACTTATGAGGTACTCTCTTGACTCTTTCCTGATTTCTTTCATAGTAAACAAAGATTGTTATCAGCTGTTTTGTTGTATAAAACAAATAAAAACCTCTGTACATTTTCAACCCCTCACACTTATCCCCCCACCTTACATGTTCAGGTATGCTATTTGCTGGAGATATTTATAAACATGTCCAAATTCTTCTTATGATGTTTGGATTTTGCATGAACATATGATATCAGCAGAAGGCAGTCAGATTAATGATGGAGATGCAGAGTTTAAGCCGGTGTGCTGGGATGGCCTTCTGGAACCTTCCCCCAGATCAGTCAGTCAGGTATCAAAACAGACATCAGAAAGTGGGGGCACTAGGCCCAGTGAGGCAGCTCCCCAGGGCCAGGGGTAGGAGAGAGACTGCAGAGGGGACCATACCACACTGGGGCAAAAACACAGCAGAGGCAGCAAGACTACAATTAAGGCAAGAACACTGGGCATAATGTTCCTGAAAAATTTATTGTTGCTGTTGTTGGTACGTCAGGTAACTCAGGTTTGATTCCCAGTTATAATAGTTTCTATAATGTTTAGTAGCAGAAAATTGTTTTGACAAGTGACTTAATCCTTCTGTGCCTCAATTTCCTCAGATTATAAGTACTGAATAATAATCTTGGAGTTGTTATGAAGGATAAATGAGGTAACACATAATAAAGAGCTAAGAACAGTGCCTGCCACATATTATTCCCTCAGTAAAGGTTAACTGATGATGATTGTAATTATAATGGTGAGGAAGTATTTTATCCACAGTTCACAAAAATAGATGCATGATTTAAAAGAGATTTTTGGATGCTAACGAGTAGGAAAAATGGTACATAAATACTAAAGCTAGGACTAATATAATACAAATAGTTATCAGTCTCCAGTATAAATATTGACTGTGAATATTTATTTGCTGGGCCAAGGGAATATGTAATCACCATGATTTTACCTAAGTAGTTCCCCTGACAAAAATGTATATGATGAATTTTATAAAATTAGACTTTATTATACAAATGATCAATGGAAAATACATTTAAACCTTGTCAAATAATAGTATGAAACATAACAGTTTTCTCCTCCTGTCCTCTCTTCCTCCCTCTCTCAAAACCCAGTGGTCTCTCTGGTAAACAAATTGAACTTTTCTAGACCAACTTCAAACTAATGCTCTTGTTATTTTGGTACAAAACCGTTGAAATTTGCAGCAAAAATTAAATCAGAAGAACAAATTACAAAGGCATCCATCCTTGTGGCAAAATCAGGCACATATTACAGCATAGCCAGTAATTCTGGAAAACTGGCCACAGTATAAGTGACAAATACATTTAGTGGTTCTCTTAGGACACTGGCTCTGGGAGAATCCAGCTGCCTTATCTGACTACCTCAAGATTGTCAGGCTAGACACCATATGGGGTGCTCTGGTTGTCAATCACTGCTGTGCCCAGCCACCCAGCTACTCCTACCGAGGCACCAGACGTGAGTGAAGTTATTGCTGACTCCAGATGAGCCCACCCACCATCTGAGTCCCACTGAATGACCTTAATCAATGCAATAAGGACCAGAAGAAGTACCTGGCTGAGAGCTACATGAATTCCCAACCCCTAAAATCCATGCAATATAATTAAGTGGTTGTTGTTCTAAGCCATTAAATTTTGGGATAATTTGTTACCCAGCAATAGTAACTGAAACACTTTCAAGCAGGTTTTATGTTGATACCAACTTAGCTTGTCTAGTAAACATGACTCCATAATTTTTTCATTTGAATTTAATGGTAATATCCATAACCATCTCATAGTCATGTGTTTCAATTTTCAATGATTGATTATTGTTAGTTAAGAAACTCTAGTTTAGAAAAACAAGGAGTAAAATATTTTAAAAATTAAGAAACAAAACCACCTGGACATGAAACCTGACCTATGGTGTAAGCCTATATTGGACCACAGTTTGGGGAACTTGGTCGAGGATTGAAAACAAAATTATAGATACAAGTGACATGAAGCTATTATTATTCAATTTTAATTGTGCTTGTAGATTTTTGTATTTTAACATTTGTAATGAAGTTTTAAATAAATTTCTTGAAAATACTGATGTATGTGACAAATGCCCTTAGGTCCTTGGCTGTAGCTTGAATTATATCTAAGGTCTTAAATAATATAACACTTGACATAAATTGCTTAAACGTTAGTAATTCGTGAAAGTGATAGAAATATGGTACAACTTGGGTTCATACTCCAAGTTCACAATTATATATATCAGCATATCTCATCAGAACAAACCTAGCTTTTAAGGAATAATAGAACTTGCAAATTTGAACACCTGCTTAACTGTCTTACACTTTCCAAAGATAATATTTAAAGAAATGAAGGAGAAATAAAGTCCGTCTCTCTCTCTCTCTTTCCCCGCCCACCACCACCTTCCCTCTCAGTCTCATGGACTTGTCTACTCTAGTGGTTGAGTGGAATCATAGAAAATACAATGTTGAGGCCAGGTGTAGTGGCTCATGCCTGTAATCCCAGCACTTTGGGGAGACCAAGGTGGAAGGATCACTCAAGACCAGGAGTTTGAGGCCAGCATAACCAACATGGCAAAACTCTGTCTCTACTAAAAATGCAAAAAAATTAGCCTGGTATGGTGGTGCCTGCCTATAGTCCCAGCTATTCAGGATGCTAAGGCACAAGAATCACTTGCTTGAACCTGGGAGGCGGAGGTTGCAGTGGGCCAAGATCACGTCACTGCACTCCAGTCTGGGTGACAGAGCAAGACTCTGTCTCAACAAAACAAAACAAAAACCAGAAAATATAACATTGATTCCTAAGGACCAAAAATATCCACATTTAGTAAGATTTTTTTTTTCAAATTTTAGCTAATAATCTGATCTTGACAAAATGGTCTATTAGATAATCTAGGTTAAAACTTGAGAGTATGCAACATACATAAATAGTCAAATATTCATATACAGACTGTAGTCTACATATATACTATATATGCTTTAGGATATATGTAGAGAAGATACACATACGCATGTACATATGTATATCTTATGTAGTCAATAATATGTTTAAAATAACAGATAAAACTTTAGTCTTCAATGTATAAACAGTTGTTTCAATTTATTTTGCTGGAGTATACTTGGTTACATGATCAAGTTACTAAACTCTCAGTAGGTGACCCTCGCAGATACACTTATATGATCATTTTAGCAATGTGTTAAGCATTTTTATGAACTTGAAGAAAAATGATGGAGCCAGAGGAAATGAAGTAAAAGGTAAGAGAAATCCTAAATCTACTAAGGGTAGAGTCTGTTTCCATAAGCACTCACGCCCTTTATAAAAGAGATATCTAAATTTTATCTTATGCTTCTTGATCAGTATGGATCATAGGCAAATAGGGAAACACTCCAGTCGAATTTGTGTTTCTTTTTAAAAACAGTGTCTTTTGTCTTTTAATGCAACCACATAGCTATCTTAATAACCATTAAATCACAAAATTCTGCCAATATTTAATTTCATTTTAGAATACTGTATGTCAATTCTTACATAAAAGCATAATGCTCCATAGTATCAACTTGTCTAAATCTGTGTAGAAAAGAAAACATTCAATAGGAACTATGATTTTTGCATAAAACATATTCCAAGGGTTAAATCAATAGCACAGTGGCTTCAAATCCTTATTTAAAATATGCCCCTTCATAGGAAAAAAAAAAGAAAAATGATGGGTATTCACATGATTGACAACCTTTCCAAATAGAAGTGTTGCTATAATTAAGCAATAATGTATGAGTGAGTGTACATTATGACAAATTGGAAGCTTAGTTGATTAGATTGAGCATATAAGCTGTCAGTATAATTATCATATTTTAATCATTTTTCTCCATTTTTTATAACAGCATTGTCTTCAGCCTCATTTGGTGCTTATTAGATTGATATTCTAAGAGGAATTGTACAACATAAAACATGTCCTTAAACAGGATGAACTTTAGATAAGGCTTTAGTTGTGTCTATAAACATTTATAATGATTGCTGTTATGTTTCTGCTTTCTTCTATCGTTTCGCTTTATGTAATAATGAAATTTTTTTTTCAAGATAAAATGAATAAACTTTAGCATATACATCTCCACAAAACAACACTATTTTTAATAGAAACAAGTAAAATATTTATTATAAATGCCTTCAAAATGTAGAGTTTTCCCCTTCCATTGCCTGCTCTATCTGTAGACAGATAATTCAAGTAGATAGCTCAATCCTTCAAGCTGAATGCCTTGTTTCTATTCCTTGGTTTGGCTCTCTTTAATAACAAATGCTGAATCTTCCAGCCACACAGGAAGGGAATTTGCGGGGAGTGGGTATTGGGGGAAGTGGTAATGGTCCAGCTTCTACTTAGTAAGAGCCACTCAAGTAACCAATGAAGAGATAGTACTAAGAAAAAGGCAAGATGCTACTTAATATTCAAGTTATAAATACAAAGCTTGTACACAGGTTATTCTGATTTTATGAAGTAGAAATTTAGGAAAGACTTTAAGGGACTTGAATATTAATGTTCATCACTCTGCCTTAAATTAGAATGCTAGCCAGCAGCATCAGCAATCCATCCTCCCATCATAGAAAGAAAATTCTTACAAGGCTGTCGGGTCTACATCTTGTCTTAGTGAGCCACAACACAGTAGTATGAACCATAGGGTTTACAGTGCATAAGAATGTGCATACCTAGAACCTAGCAAAGTTTCTATTTCCTTCAGTTTTTCAGTGTTCTGAGAGAGATGCCAGAGTTTTCAGTATGTCCTTCTAACTCAGATGCCCTTAACTCAAAGGCTTGTAAGCTAAAATATTTTCCCATTTATTCATGAACTTTCACTGAGGGCCAAAAAAAGAAAAAGTCATCTGTTGTATGGCAGTAAATTATGTGATGGTAAATACCTACACTACCTTGTGTTAAGAGCAGTTCAAGCTATTAAGCCATCATTCAGCACACTCATGAATCCAGCAGGCTCAAGCAATAATTGGAGAAAAGATCATTCTTCAAGATGCCCACATATCTGTACTCCCAAGCTATCTTTCTGTTCTACACGAACACATTTTAAAAAATATTTAGAAACTGTACTGAAAGATTTTATATATGCTGATCACAGCCTAAAGTTCTGGTATAGTGTTAGGCAAGTAAAAAATTATGGTATGTTATCTGGCTTGTACAGGTTAATGATTAGCTATATCTAGGTAGGAATTCTACATGATACATGGGTTACTATGTGGAATTGGTAATATTTTTCAATGGCATGGATAAATTCAAAAACATGAATATTGGACTGCTAAGGAGAGAGCAGAAGTTTAACTCAGAAAAAAGGCATACAAAGGACAGAATGGACACTAGGAATTATGATTATGATTATTATTATTGAGACAGGGTCTGGCTCTAATTTAGCCCAGGCTGGAGTGCAGTGATGCAATCTTGGCTCACTGCAACCTCCACCTCCTGAGCTCAAGCCATCCTCCCACCTTAGCCTCCCATTGTAGCTGACACTATAGGCACATGCCACCACATCCAGCTAATTTTTGGATTCTTATAGAGATGGGGTTTCACCATATTGTCTAGGCTGATCTTGAAACACCTATAATTAAGTAATAATGTACGAGTGAGTGTACAAGCAATCCACCCACCTTGGCCTCTCAAAGTGCTGGGATTACAGGTGTGAGCCACTGTACCCAGCCAGAATTATCATTATTGAGACTTCATGTTTGATTAGTGTTTAAGAGAGCACCAAAGGTTAAAGAGGGGTTGGGTTAAGAGGAGCATGTATGTGGCTATTAAAGGGATAATATTAGGGATTCATGTGGTAATGAAGTATTCTGTGTCTTGACTGTATCAGTGTCAGCACACTTACGATACTGTACTATAGTTTTGCAACATACTACCACTGAAGAACACTGGAAAAAGAAAGTGTTCATGAGATCCTTGTATATTGATTCTTACATCAGCATGTGAGTCTAAAATTATCTCAAAATTAAAAGTTTAATTTGAAAAACTTGAGGCCAGATGCAGTGGCTCATGCCTGTAATCCTAACACTTTGGGAGGCCAAGGTAGGAAGATCACTTGAGCCAGAAGCTGGAGACCAGCCTGGGCAATATAGCGAGACCTCATGTCTACAAAAAACTTACAAAATTAGCCAAGTGTGGTGATGCGTGCCTGTAGTCCCAGCCACTCAAGAGGCTGAGGTGGGAGGATCCCTTGAGCCCAAGAGGCGGATGTTGCAGTGAGTTGAGATCTCACCACTGTACTCCAGCCTGGGCAACAGAGTAGAACCATGTCTCAAAACAAAAAGAGAGAGACTTGACATTCTTTTGATGCATATTATGAACTGAATGTTTGTATCCTCTCAAAATTCATATGTTGAAATCTTACCTCCCAATATGATGGTTTTGATTTAAATATGAAAATTATTCTGCATTTTCTTTGGATTTATGCAACAAATTAAATTCAGAAGTAACTTCTGATTTACTTTTTAAAAAAACTATCTGAATAAGTTTGATTTCTTAAGCAAAAATGTTTCAATTGTCATATTTTTATTTTTTCAGATCTAAGCCCAGCATCTTAAAATACCAACATATCTAGAAATCAAGTAACTTCTTTTTTAATCTCAGACTAATTTTATCATCTCTAAAATGGGGATACCCTTATCAATTTCATAGTTATTCTGAGTACTAAACTATAATTTATGTAAAGTATCTAACACAGTGCATAAGCATTCAAGAAATATTAGTGGCTCTCCCTGTCATGTTGCATATAAGCCGCCAGTAAATATTGAGTTTTGTGACAATCTTAAGTGCCTGGCTCTATGATAGTCACTGAAGACACAGAAATAAGACGTTTTTGCTTTCCAGGAGAGCATCATGTTAACTCTTCGAAAGAGTAACCAAAGCAACATGTACAATGAATTGCCGAGAGTCTGATAACAGTGGATGAGGTGCCCAGGAGGAGCACACAGAGTGGCTTTGGACTCAGACCAGACAGTTAGGGAAAGCCTCTGAGAAACAGTGCTGAGTCTCCAGGGACCAAGAGACTTGAGTAGAGAGAAAACAGAATAGATAAGGCCAGGAAACCTGGGAGAACAGGAGAAGGTGGACGGTTTGCTAAGACCCTAGCTAAGATTCCAAGAGGTTAGATGTGAAAAATGTCACTGAAGATGTAGAAAAATGCCAAGTTATGTTGGCCTGGTATTTTAGGCCAAGGAGTTGTTGGGTTTTTTTTTTGTTTAATTTTACTTTGGGAGTAACAGTTTTGAAGGGTGTTAAGCAGAATCATTGATTAGATTTCAATTTTAGGGAAATTATTCTGGTGGCAGTGTTGAAGATGGTTTGCAGAGGGATGAAACTGAAGGCAGAAATCATCAGAGGTAAATTAACGTTGTGGATTTATGAGGCTTTTTTTTAGACGGTGTCTCGCTCTGTTGCCCAGGCTGAATGTCCCAGTGGCATGATCTTGGCCCACTGCAACCTCTGCCTCTTGAGTTCAAATGATTCTCCTGCCTCAGCCTACCGAGTAGCTGGGACTACAGGCATGCACCACCATGCCCGACTAATTTTTGTATTTTTAGTAGAGACAGGGTTTCATCATGTTGGTTAGGCTGGTCTTGAACTCCTGACCTAAAGTGATCTGCCCACCTTGGCCTCCCAAAGTGTTGGGATTATAGGTGTGAGCCACCACACCTCACATATGAGGCTTCTTTTAAAGTACTAACACATATATAAGTTTGATTATAAGATTAAGGTTGATTTTGCTAAATGCTTAATAATGAATGAATTAATTGATTAGCTCATATAATCAATAAATGTCTAATGAACATATAGTATGTGTTAAGTATGCTAGATGTTTAGGCGACAAAGATGAATAGGTCCCTGCCCTCAACTATCTCTCTACCTACGGAGGCAGAATTGCAAGACAAATGACTTCTCTAATAAACAAATAAATTAATCTACACATCCAGTTAACACAAAAGCCTTCATCCAAGAGGGTTATTTGAGTCTGAAAGAATTTAGTTTTGCAATCTGAAAGGTATTAGTTACCTACCTATATCTTTTTTCCTATGTGTTTGGGCTTGAGTGATTTCGTGTATAACAGTCCTTTTTCATCTTTACTTAATGCATGTTTATGGTAGAAACAATCTGGTTATGTTATATACATCCTGCTGGATCTGCATAAGATGTGGACCTAGGTAAGTATTAAAATGGATTGGATAAACTAAAGATAACCACTAAATCCTTAAATACTTAGGGAAAGATCAAACTGAAACATTTAGAAAGCTCATCTGTTGATATTAAACAAAACTTGGTCTCCCAATTCTGTTAGCTTTAAATAGGAGCCCAAATTACAGGAAAGAAAATTAATGTTTTTTTTGTTAGCAGTTTGTGCTGTCCCAGTTCATAGGTGTTGAATCTGCCAGTGTTAGGGCAGACAAGGCTGACTTGAAACCACAGTTAAAAGAGTTGCTTAAACATCCTTTCTCCATGACACGGTTGGATCTGTGTCCCTTTCTGAATCTCACGTCGAATTGTAATCCCCAATGCTGAAGGTGGGGTCTAGTGGTAGGTGGTTGGACCATGTGGCAGTTTGTCTTGAATGTTTTAACACTATCCCCTTTGGCGCTGTTCTCATGAGAGTGAGTTCTCAAGAGATCTGGTTGTTTATAAGAGTGTAGCCCCTCCCCTCTCTCTCTCTCTCTCTCCTGCTCCAGCCAAGTGAGATGTGCCTGCTCTGGGTTTTGCCTTCCGCCATAAGTTAAAGCTCCCTGAGACCTCCCCAGAAGCAGATGCTGGCATGCTCCTGTACAGCCCGCAGAACTGTGAACCAATTAAACCTTTTCTCTTTATAAATCACCCAGTCCCAGGTATTCTTTTTAGCAGTGTGAGAACAGACTAGTGCACTCCATTTTCTACATTACAGAAAGAATTATAAACACATTCATATATTTAAAAAACAGGCTTTGTGCACATTCTAGTATTCCATAAGCTTTCTCTGTGGTTGTGACAATCAGTGTGACACTCCTCTAGTACTATTTTTTACACTTTCTAGTGTATCTGAAGCTTCTGGGGAACTTCTTACAAATACTGGTTGCTGGATCCTAGCAAGTGGAATTGATTCAATCTGTATTTTTAAAAAGTCCCAAATGAATCTGATTCCAAGTTTGGTAACCACTGCTATATTTTATATACAAAAATACCTCTGTAAAGAACCTTGTCAAATGACAAATACAGTTATAATGCATCAGATCATGCCCCCAGAGCTCATGTTAATGTAAGTTGGGTCTGTGTCACTCTAACAAAAAAAGATTGTAACCGTTTCCTTGGCCCCTGACCATAGCACTGTTAGTACAGTCCACCAGTTGGTAGTAAATTACTTGCTGAGTGCATGCTAAAGGAGAAGAGAAGGGAACATTATCATGAAATGAAATAGTTCATTATTGGAGTTCTGAAATATTTTTATTTCCTTAAAGAGTTCAAAGAATTACACAATTAAATTTTAAATTGAATAACTTCCCAACAGTAAGCATTTCAAACCTCGCAGTAACCGTGAGGTAGAAAAACAGAATTTATTACTGACACCTACTATGTGCTGTATGCAGCTCTAGATGCTTGACATTCAGCTCTAATCCTCACAACACTGTAGGAGAGGCCCCATAATCCATTTTTTGAACATACAGAAACAAGGCAATTTAAGTGGCTGGCCTTAGGCCACACAACTAGTAATTGAGAGAAATAACTAGTATTCAAACCAGGTCTACCTGATGCCCAAGTCCATATGATCTTTTCCATTCATAAGCAGGTGGGGACGAAATGAAGTTTTGCTGGGAAAGAAAGTTAATAGTCATTTCACCTGCCTAATCATCCCTTCCTCATAATAACAGTTATTATTATTATGAAAATAGCAACAAAGTAATTCATTATAACATCTCAAAACAATATGCAAACAGAAAATGATGGATGTATTTATTAACTTGATTGTGGTGATGATTCAAGGAGTGTATATATGTATATGCTTATTCGTATGCATATATATGTTTGTGTGTTTGTCAAAATATATCAAATTATACACTTTAAATATGCACAATTTATTGTAGTCAATTATACCTCAGTAAATTTGTTAAAAACAACCTATAGCATGATGGGGAGGAAGGCAGCAAATCACACTACCATGTGTGTACCTATGTAACAGTCTTGCATGTTATTCACATGTTCCCCAAAACCTAAAATGCAATTAAAAAAAAAAAACCTATAGCTACATACCAGTTAAGTCCACCAGTTAGACAGTAAGGTCACAATTATGGTTTAATTCCTGAATAGTCCAGTTTTCTACTCCTTGCGTTTAGACAAATCTGCCTTCTCTTTAATGAAGGTCAGGGTCCAAGGAAGAACAGGTGGACATATAAGGATACAAATAGATCAGAAAATAATTCAGGAGCTTACCTGTGCCTGGCTGCACATCTCTTAGCCCACTTGACTTCATAGCAGCTGAAGCGATCATTCCATGCACAGAACCCCCGTCTCTGCTGCAGGCTCCCTCCACTTTTCTGCCCTAGAGTTTTCTTCTTCAAAACCTGCGGAAAGTATGTGCAAGCACAGCTTAGGAGTGTAGAAGAGTTATCCCCTCCCAGGAAACCTTGCAAATTTGGGTGGACAGGAGTCTATGGACAAATACCCCAGATTTCCATCTTTGGGAGGCACGATTGTGGGGCACAATTCTGAGGTGCATTTTGCATGGGTCCTTAGAGGGCCCCCGTGGGATGGAGCAAGCCCCAGTTGCCCATAGGGATTGCTAATGATGGAGCTTGATTGGCTTTTCCACTTCTCTTGACCTGCTCTCCTTGCTCCCTCGCTCCTGCTTCCTAGGATCACTTCCTGCATAAACTACCTACAACCAAATCCTTGCCTCAGGAAAAGCAAAGGCAGCACACAACTCTGATTTTCATATAAATATAAAAGTACTGGTCAATTTTGTCAAGCAATAGCTTATGTTTAGTTACATAGTGTGTAGATTACTAGGTGATATAGAGACAAAAATGGCCAATACCAAGGGCCTTTTATGTAGGGGAGAGTGTATCATGTATTGCATACAATTGCTAACAGTACTCGATTCACGTTGGTTTATGATCATATAGATTATTGTGCATGCGGTTGGTCTGCTGGTTTGCAAGCTCCTTAAGAGAATTGTACCACCAACCCCCTTTACATGTTATTTCTCTTTTTTTTTTTTTTTTTTTTTAACAAGCAGCCAACCAATATTTTATTTAAACCTGTGAGATGCTATGCAATTGCTGAGGAGTGATTTATTTCCAATGATGCGGTCACTTTTAAAACAGGTGTAATATGATACTGAGAAAAATGTACGTTTTGTGGATTTGGGGTGGAGAGTTCTGTAAATATTTGTTAAGTTTACTTGTTCCAGGTCTGAGATCAAGTCCTGGATATTCTTGTTAATTTTCTATCTCATTGATCTGCCGAATATTGACAGTATAATGTTAAAGTCTCCCACTATTACTGTGTGCGAGTCTAAGTCTCTTTGTAAGTCATGAAGAACCTGCCTTATGTATCTGG
>CAUYLG010040296.1:0-99303 GCA_963573385.1 Cacajao melanocephalus | reverse complement strand
AGCATGGGGAGAAATGCCAGATATAGGTGATGGGGAGGAAGGCAGCAAATCACATTGCCATGTGTGTACCTATGCAACAATCTTGCATGTTCTTCACATGTACTCCAAAACCTAAAATGCAATAAAAAAAATTAAAACTAGAAAAAAAAATGTTTTATGTATGATGATGATTTTTAGTCAAAATAGCATTGCTAAATGAATAAATACATATAAAATGATTTACTTATGATATAATGTTTCATGAAAATAAAATTTGTTGAAAGACGGGATTCGATTTACTAAAACCCAACTGAGTGCAGTGGCTCGAGCCTGTAATCCCTGCACTTTGGGAGTGATATGGTTTGGTTCTGTGCCCCTCCCTGCTCTCGTGTGGAATTGTAATCTCCAAGTGTCAGGGCAGGGCATGGTGGGAGGTGATCAGTTATGGGGGTGGATTTCTTGTGCTGGTCTCATGATAGTGAGTGAGTCCTCTTGAGACTGACCTTATGATTTACTGTGTGTGGCACCTCTCCTTTTCTCTGTTGCCCTCTCTCCTCCTTTGCCATGGTGAGATGTGCTTGTGCCACTTTGTTTTCTGCCATGATTGTAAGGTTCCTGAGACCTCCCAGCTATGCTTTCTGTACAGCCTGCAGAGCTCTGAGTCACTTTAACCTCTTTTCTTCATAAATTACCCAGTTTCAGGTAGTTATTTATAACAGTGTGAGAACAGACTAATACAGAGAAGCTGAAGCGGAAGGATCATTTGAGACGGGAGATTGGGACCAGCCTGGTAAACATAGTAAAACCCTGTCTCTATTTAAAAAAAATAAAAATTAGCCAGATGTAGTGACACACACCTGTAGTCCCACCCACTCACCTACTCAGGATGCTGTGTGGGAGGATTGCTTGACTCCAGGAGGTCCAGGCTGCAGTGAGCTGTGATCACACCACTGCACTTGAGCCTGGGTGACTGAGCAACACCTTGTCTCAAGAAAAAGAAAGGAACAAAAAATAGTGAACTTCCTAATACTAAAATAATATATAGAGAGCCCACTAGAGAAAAGCATTGACCTAAAATATATTGAAGTAAAAAAGGGAATTTCATTGTAATGCAAAAAAAAAAAAGATATTTTCCTTGCTGCTGAAATACACCATGTGGAATAATGAGATCAATACTCAGAGAACTGCAGACGATGAAGAACAGTAACACAAATACCCCTGCTGGAATCGACGAGACTCCTTGCTGCTCACATTCTCTCTTGGGTAACATGGCACCATCCATCCAAAGATGGTTTCGTAGACACGAAACATGAGCTGAGTGTTGCAAGATCTCTTTAGAAAGATTTTCTAGGGTCAAACTGAATGCTTCTCTTGTCTCTTGATTGGAAACTTCTGGTGCCTTTTCTTCCCTGTAGTCTCAAGGTGTAAAAGATGAACACTTTTAGTTCTCTTATTTATTTCTAAAATTTTTTTCTAGAGTGTCTTGAAGCCAGTAAGACTATCAAGAAAAATAATTGATATTTGGATACTGTCTTACAAAATGTTTTCTGACATGATCACTTTTGATATCAGTATATTAATATATTGATTTAGTTACGTGCTACTTATTTAATATTTTCATCCTTACCACCACTTTCCTAATGAGGAAAATCAGCCCCAAAAAGGTTAAAGCGACTTGCCTAAAATTGCACTAAAAAGCAAAGATGGCCCTATCCTGGCCTACTTGCTCAAGATCGTTTAAAGCTTCCCAGTCCGGATGAGATCAGAAAACTTCATTTTCGTCATACTATTCATATCACAGATATTTTACTTTGTGCATTCTTTTAATATGACTGTTTTTCTTACTTGGGAATTGGTGCATAAAAGGTCCATTCGGTTCAAAATATTTTCACTTCCTCCTTTCCCATTATCTCCTCAACTTGTCCTGTGAAACTTCTTCTCATCCTTTAGGGTGAAATTAAATTCCCACTTCCCTAAAGAGAAATTCTGGAACTCCCAACTTTATAAGGTGCTACTTCTGTAAGTTCTTAGGAAACACAACAGGCCTATGATGCCTGGTATGACTTGAGGGTCTGTTCTGGGATTGCTGACGTCTGTGTGTGATTCCCATTATAGACGAGATGGGTGCATGTAACAGCTTTGGAAACAGTTACACATTAATCCAGAACTCCATGATCCTCAGTCACATAATCTACAAAATAGGGGAAATGTTGCCAGTTTCTATGGACTTCAGAGAATAATGAGGCTATAAGTTAAAATCTTCTTTCAGTGATTGCCTGTGTTTAGCCAAGTAGCATTATATCATCTTCCTCTTCTGGGTCAACACGGGCTCTGACGTCCTGGGCCAGCTTCTGTTGAAGGCATCTCCTAATCTAGGCAACTGCCTTGGTGTTGCTGTGGATCCAAATTGGCAAGTTGAATCTAAAGTTTAGGAAAAGACTTTGGGGCCTGTGGACCTGTGAGGAAGCCTTTCTATGAGTTTCCCTGAAATACTATCATGAATGGCTAGGTCTGAATGGGGCTAACCACTTTACCTCATGGTCAGGCATCCCCAGAATTGAATTTGCTTTGGTGGTGTCCCCATACTGGGGACAGACATTTCACATAAGAGGTAGAAGAAATAAAAGTTGTTTCATTTGAGTCATAAAATGATGTTTCTTTTCAATTTCTCTGCAGAAATTTATTTCTTCTCAGACCTTTTCCTTTTGTTTTTCTCTTATTTTCTTCCATACCCAGGTGAGGTAAGACTGGACTGTCTGAGGACCCCAAAAATCAGGAGTCAGGTAATTTACAATGTACTCTTCTCTAGGAAAGAGACTGTCATGTTCACCTGTAAGCTAAAACAAGTTCCAGACGTTTGAAGCAGGGATTTCAGGCAGCGTGTTTGGAAATGACACGCCTAGCAATTGATGAATACTATCTACTTACTTGAAAATATTGCTTTGTGTGATTCAAAGAGAAGTGATGAAAAGCATCACACTGACAATTCAGTGCTACTGGAATTACTTCTGAGAAGGAAAGAGGAATTAACTATATTTCATAGATAATACTGAGATGGATTTATGTGCTGACATTTGAATAGGATTATGCTAGAATCTCACAGTTCCAACTCCGCATCTATCACTGGGTTCTTATGTATCAGGAAGTGCTGTTGCCTCCTTTGAAACAGGAATGCACTTATATTCACAAGGTGTGTTTTCTTTTCAAATAGTGAATGCATTCAGTCAAAGTTCCCCAAATCCTCTCCAACGTCAGCCTTGAAATTCTTTCAGGACTCTGTTGTTGAGATCTGTCCTTGGGCAGCTATCATCATCATACCACTTTCCCATAGGCAGTGCCACTCCAGGTCATTTTCCATCTCCCCAAAGTCTCCAGACTCCTTGCCTTGCCTTGGCCGTACATGAGCCATTGTCTCAGTGGGATTCCTAATTCCAGCTGCTCAGCTGATCTCTCCCAACATGTGGTCCTTCTGACCCTGAGTCAATCCCATCTCCAAAGCCATCCTCCTCCCCACAGTCTCACGGTCTGTCTCCTTTTCCATTTCACCTGTGTTCTTTCTTCTTCAGCACAATTTAAATGTTCATCCTGCACAATGTTGTCTCTTCCTGAAGACCTGATGCATGTCTCAGAACCTGGGGCCACACTGGCTGTGTAGGAAACATTTGGAGATACCTGCCGTATGGACAATTGCCTCTGACTCCCAGCTCAGAACCACCGATGCTAGAGCCCTGGGTGGGCTCACTGTCTACCATTGCTCAGGGAGCTATCATTCTGTTTTGTAAAATAGAGGCTGCCTTATTCATGAAGCATAGACAAAAGGCAATTAGGTCTATACAATTGTTGTAATTATGTCTTTTTTGTTCTACATTTTGAACCCTATAGCAAGCAGGAAAATCAAACCCATCTAACCCATTCAGCTACAGCTCTGCCGAAGCTCCCACTGGAGGGTACATTTCCTTATTCTTTGTTTGTCTAAATTCAGGCCCTCTGTTCTTGACTAAAAATACTTAAACAAAAATTATTGGAGGCCATTGATTTGGACTGAGCTCTTGCCTAGACTCTGACAAACCAGAACAAAGCAAACTTAAAGCATTCATAACGGAATAGAAACTTTAAGGAAGCAGATAGTTCACAAAACAGACCAGTTTTCCGTGAAGATAAGAGATTCCAGTGTACTTGAGTCAGGGTCATAAGAAAGACCCCTCTGCTTTTACCTTATGAGAAAAGTAACTGGAAGTAAGCAACGTTAACTGACCAGTATTTTTTTTTCTTTTGTATCTTTCTTGTTCCCACCTTGCAAATCTCACTGTCTACCATTGCTCAGGGTAGCTGTCATTCTATTTTGTAGAATAGAGGTTGCCTCATTCATGAAGAACAGATAAAAGCAATTAGGTCTATAAATTTGTTGTAATTGTGTCTTTTTTTGTTCTACATTTTGGACCCTGTGTCAAACAGGAAAATCAAACTCATCTGACCTGATTCCTACTGCCTATGAATCTTCTCTGCCTTAGAATTTTCTACCTCTTTTTCCTTCTAAAAATCAATAACTATTTCCAGGGCCTTACAGACCTCTATTGTGCAGTTTTCACTCAAATTAGTAAATACCAAGTAAATCACTTTCAGAAAACATAAATTCCCAGTTTTTGTCGACATAGTAACAGCATGGTTTTCTTGTGGTACAAAGGCAGAAACGATGTTTCACTGGGAGAAACACTAAAAGTGGTTAGTTCTTGGATGGACTCATATGAAGACCTAATGCTTATGTAATTCTACTTGGTGAATCCAAATTATTAGATTCAAAAGATTACCTACAAGAATCAAGTTGTATTTTGGACTGTGCAGTGAGTCCCATTTGACAGAAGTATTTTAACTCCAATTTTCATTTCATTCCATTTCTAAAACTAGTTCAAAGCACGTTTAGGCAATTGACTGCCTCAGCTCTCAGTTTTGTAGAGAGTGATATACACAGATTCCAATCTGTTCTTCTAATTGCAACTCACTATTCAAAACTTGAAGGCAAGGAGGGACTCTGCAGGGGATTATTGCAAGAATACAGGGGCGGAATGTTTGTTTCTCCAGTACTACCAAGAGGCTGTGTAGTTTGGTGACAGATGCTCAGAATCACACTGCAGTATCCTAGTGTTGGACCTGAGACAGGGAAGGTGTTTCTCCCGATGGAGCATTCGATTTGGATCGTAGTTACCACCGTGCCCTCCCTGTGTGATTACCATCAGTTCTCACTAAAGATGGGCTTTCCCTGATCTTATGATGCTTTTGTGACAGGCAAAAATAGATTTAGCTTGCAAAAGGCAATGTACTATCCATTGTTAGGAATTTTTCTTCCAGAATAGAAAGAATCACAAATTGCTAAACTCTCAGATCTGAAGGAGACAGTAGAGTGGGATTTCCACATTGAACAGAATGTGGTTTATATGAGCCAGAGGCCCAGATAACAGGGGATTATTTTAAAAATCTAGCACCTTCTGAAATTCTATTCCACCCTGCTTATTCTGCATTCAGAAAAGATCTTTTGAAATTTTAAGTCATTTTCCTGCAGAAAATATAGAGACTGATGTGGTCAATTTTATCTTTCTGGTATCTTTTACATCATTTTCTCTCTTTCCATTTCTCCTATTTTCCTTTCTTTTCCCTTACCCAGTAGAATTATCCATTGCAGTCATGACAGAGCTTTGTGTAATTGGATCCTAAAACTCATGGAAACAAATGCCATCAGGCTCCAGAGTCAAAACACCGCAAAGAATATTCACCTTAAAACCAATGTATCAAAAGACCGCAATAAAATACACGTTCTCAGAAGCGTGCTGCACATTTTTCTAAATCAGATTATTTCACTCCTACTCCTTCAGAATTGTCAATCACCAAGCTATGCCTTTGAAGTTGGCTGGGAGGTCACAGCCTTCTCCTCTGTTCGCTCGTAAGGTTTTCTTCTGTTGATGATTTGGAACACTGGTATGTCAGCCAGTGAAGCTGAAAAGACGAGGAAATTTCTTTTTCCAGATGTTTTTCTCTATGAAGACAAGACTATCAGAACTATCTGGCCTCCCAATCCTATACTATGTTCATTTTCTCTCACGGTTTTTGATCATAAATAGAGGTATGGATCACTTTGTGATTTCTTTGTGATTTCTCTTTCTTTTTTTTTTTTTTAATATTTCCCTCTTGATACTGCTTTAAAGGTGTCCCAGAGATGTGATTTCTCTTTCTTTTCAACCCTTTCCCACATCTAAGCTCAGTGCTGAGAATAATGTGGACAATTGACATTTACAAAGCAACCAGCAGGGATCTGTGTCCCTTACTCAGACAATTGGACATCACCATCAGCCCCATTTTACAGATGGGAAAGAAAACTTTGTAATTAAAGTGAAGTGAATTGTCCAAGGCCAGTCAAGGAGTATGCTGCCAATCTCTTATGTAATCAAGTAGCTTGTAATTATTCGTTTCTAAAATGTGGTGCAAACAATAGCTTATTTAAAACATAGGGTAATGTCACCAAACTTTTAAAAATGACACACAGAATAGTTTTCTCTCTGTTATTTGGGAACCAGATTTGACATAGTTTGTGGCCCTGGACAGTTGCAGCTGAGAGAGTCTGCCTTTGAGCTCACCAGGTTGGAAGGGATGGAGTCAGGGAGAGTTTTATTTTCTCCCTTGATTCTCAGGAGACGTTACTGAGAGGCTCTGAGACGGCAACGACACAGGATGGGGCATGACCAGGACCAAGCGGGGGCTTCTGGAAGTCCCGGACAGAGCTGCGTCACTACCTCCTTCACAGGTGCTTCTGTGCCCGTCCACCCACCCTCCCCAGACTGGGTCTGGAGCTGGCCACCTGCCAAGTTCTAACACAACCATCAATCTGCCGAGGTTCCAACCCATTCCAGTCCCTTGTTTTGAACTTGTTTGAAATAAACTTTTATCACCTCAACATTTATATTTTAAGCATTTTACAACTTTTTTTTTTCTGTCGCCCAGGCTGGAGTGCAGTGGCACGATCTCAGCTCACTGCAACCTCCATCTCTGGGGTTCAAGCAATTCTCCCTGCCTCAGCCTCCAGAGCAGCTGGGACTACAGGTGTGAGCCACCACGCTTGGCTAATTTTTGTATTTTTGGTCGAGATGAAGTTTCACCAGGTTGGCCAGACTGGTCTATGAACTCCTGACCTCAGGTGATCCACCCGCCTCAGCCTCCAAAGGTTCTGGGATTACAGGCTTGAGCCATCAGGCCAGGCCTAAAACTATTTTTTTTAATTGTTTTCTTAAATAGGCCAGTCATGAGATAATGCCCCATGGAACACTGGGTTGGGTAAAACTGAAACAGTGAAGCAAGACAGGAATAATTTTTGGAAAGTTAGTGTCAGTGTGAGGGGATGGCAAACAGAGAATTAGATTAAGACGGTAAAATGTTAATATGGTAAAATCTTTATAATTTCAGTCTGGCTGATTGATAGCTGATGCACATATACAAATTATAACTTTTAGGGTGTGTTTGAAAGTTCTCATAAAAATTTAAAATATATGTTGATTTATAACTCAGGGAAAGGATTAATATGTAAGAACACTCAAATTACGAGTTAAGTGGCAGACATTTTAGTTAAGTTCCATCATTCAAAAGTGAATACACTGTTGTACATATTTTACCTATAGATTATGTTGTGTTTTTATCCTAATTTCACATTTGAATTTATTTTTCATTAACATTCTCAAAAGCAAGCTAGGTATAAAATGCAAGTAAAAATAAACCCAGAAAAGGTTAACTTTGGAATTTTGTGGGTAGCAGTAAAATATTTAGGAAACTGAAAAGCAATTTTCTATAAACATTAAAACGGGTAAATGGAGATTTATTTCATTTACTCAGTTTTTGCAACAAAATAAATGTTTACTCATAAAAAAAGCTGAAGTGACCACTTTGTGAGAAATAACAATGAAATTTCACTTCATATCTTAGTTCACTACCTAAAATATAAAGTTGGTTAGAACCAAAAGACTAGTTTTTTACCACTAGATGTGGAAATTTTAAGAATTTATTAAAATATATTAATATTTTAAAATGGTAATTTTACAGCTCAACCTAGTATAATGTGCACTTAGACAATTCTCAATACAATATGCACGATTCATTTACATACTTATAGATGTAAAATACTTTCCTTTAATTAGAACTACTCTATTATCTAAGCAATTGGCACTTGCCATATTTTGAGGGGTATTCATCTATTATATTAAAAAAAACTCATATTAAAGTTTAATGGGAACTATAGTTTCTGTATTAAGTTGAAAACCTATTATTTAAAAAGAAAAAAAGATTTTACGTTTTTGGCATTTAGAAAAGTAACAGTTTTTTTTTTTTTTTTTTGAGATTGAGTGCTGGAGTGCAGTGGCACAATCTCAGCTCACTGCAACCTCCACCTCCTGCGTTCAAATGATTCTCCTGCATCAGTCCCCTGAGTAGCTGTAACTACAAGTGTGTGCCACCACGCCCTGAAAATTTTTGTATATTTAGTAGAGACGGGGTTTCAGCATGTTGGTTAGCCTGGTCTGGAACTCCTGAGCTCAAGTGATCTGCCTGCCTAGGCCTCCCAAAGTGCTGGGATTATAGGCATGAGCCAGCGCATCTAGCCATAACAGAGTATTTTTAAGTTGAATTGTATTTTCCTTAATGAAGAGACCTGTGTGGCTTATTTTCACAGATGGACATATTTATTTTAATCTGATTTTTATTTGTTTTATTGGTAAGCCCAAATGAAATTATTGTTTCTTTACTGTGAGATACGACTTCTGTTTTAAATTTTGGAGACATACATAGTATGCTAAATAGTAATTGCTGATGATAAAAAATAAGCACATTAGATAGTTGGAATCTCATATCAGCCACCATCTTATACTTATCAGATATCACAGAAGATTGTTTTCAAATTTTGGCAAGAAAAAATTTGTAATTCACTTCCAGAAATGGAAAGGTGCGTTTTTAGCCGTGCATGCATTTATAAAAGAATGCTGAACATTTATGTTACTTATTTATATACCTATTGTAAGAGAAATACAGAAACAACAATATTAATTTTAAAAAGTAGTGGTGGCTCTTGCCTGTAATCCTAACACTTTAGGAGGCCGAGGTGGTCAGATCATGAGGTCAGGAGTTGGAGACCAGCCTGGACAACACGGTGAAACCCTGTCACTACTAAAGATACAAAAAATTAGCCAGGCGTGGTGGTGCACACCTGTAATCCCAGCTACTCAGGAGGCTGAGGCAGGTGAGTTGGTTGACCCTGGGTGTGGGAGGTTGCAGTGAGCTGAGATGGTGCCATTGCACTCCAGCCTGGATGACAGGGTGATACTCTTTCTAAAAAAAAAAAAAAAAAAAAAAAGGAGAATGTTCCAGTACTGTCCAGATCTCAACCTGTTCCACAGAATACCTCCAAGTTTCCTGTTTCCATTTTTTTTGTTTTTGTCTTCGTGATTTTCTACTTGTGCTTAATGCCTGAGACAAAATCAATTATGAAAGCCTGGCACAACTTGTAATTTCTTGTCCCTAATTTTTTGTTCATAATTTATTTTTTCTGCTTTGTGAGGGTTTATCTATTATCCATTAAAGCTGGGATAAAGCCACCTTGTTGAAGGTTAACCCAATTATATCTTTAAAAATGCTATGTTTTGATTTAAAATATTTAAAGAAACTTGGTATGAAATGTCTTCACCAATGCATAGCTCTGTGTTGTCACTATTTCTGCAAATGTCTTACCTTTTTGATAGCAAAAGACTAGCCAGACATTATGTCTTAGATACACTGTTGGTGGCAAACACTTGGTACCTCGGAAAAGAGAAAGAAAAGCCAGTTATATGTGAAGGAGTGTGCCTCTGTTATCATCAGTGATGCTGGTTGTAGAAACCTGAAATCTTAAAAGACATTGAAATGTTTTCTAAGCTATCAAACAATGATTAACTATAATGCAATGTAGTTTTCATTAAATGCACATTGTGGCATCCTTCAAAAGTTGGTAGCTCATATAACAAACACAAACAAGGTTACACCTATTAAAATAGACTTTTGTTTAAACCAAATTTGGTTAGAAAAATTGCTTTTTGTGAAAGCTGTAACAATGTGACTGTCCTTGACTAATCAACAAACACAGCAACAATAGCCAAGCACCGAGGCATTCCAACAGTTCGACTCTAGACGAGAACTTACTATATCAACTACAACTCCACATCTAAGAAGGCAATTTGAGTTTCATGCATGATGGTCTGCTGGCTTCTCTCACTCTAGCAATATGACTCAAATGTGTTTTTTTCAGCTGATATAAACTGACAAGCACTGAGCTCTCACTCATTCATTACAGAGTTGCGCCCAGGGGAGAGAGGCTGGCTGGGCCGGCGGCGGCGGTACGAGGCGCGCACTTGGGGTCCAGGTAGCCAGGAGGAGGAGGATGTGGCGGTTGGAGGGGACATGGCTGCCAAAACAAGCCTGCAGATGATCATGGGAACAGCAATAGTAGTCATATAAAAATCTTTTTACCAAAAAAGCTGCTTAAATGTCTGCCGAAATGTTCAGATTTACCAAAAGAGAGGCACCGTTGGAACACTAACGAGAAAATTGCACCTTATTTAATAACATTGGAGAAACATGAAGACTGGCTAACCACCTCCCCTAAGACAAGACCACAGAATGGCTCAATGATACTCTACTACAGGAAGAAAGTGAAGTACAGGAAAGATGGATATTGCTGGAAAAAGAGGCAAGATGGGAAAACGACCAGAGAGGACCACATGATGCTCAAGATTCAGGGAGTGGAGGTAAACTTCAGAAAAGGTTTGCTTGGAGCACAAATGTCATTTGCAGGCTGCAGTGGAGAATGGAATTGCTTGTAGTCATGTGATACGAGTCACCTCTGTCCAAAGCATCTTTGTTTGCCAAGACCTGGTTTTTGCTTTTATTTTTCTACCTTCTTACCCTATAGTCTCCATTCAAGTTTTCAGTGAAACCGGATTGAACTAAAGCAAAAAAAAAAAAAGTGTTTTTTTTTGGTAAACAGAACAATAAACACCTTTATTACATGGGTGAAGACAGAAAATAAGGATTTATTTGTCTTTCCGGGCCTTGATTTTCCTAAGATAGAACTCCAACTCTTAGCCCTCTAGCACATAGCCATTTGCTCAGCCACACTGTCCCCACCTTGAAGTTATGCACACAAGAAGCTTGCTCTGCTGGAACTGCTCCTCCAGGAGACTGCTGATTTTGGCATTCTTTTTCCTTTTGTCGTATTTCTTCTGAATTTTTTAGATCGTTTTTTGTTTAAAATCTCTTCTTCCTCAGGAGTCAGCTTGGCTCCCTTCTTGTGGCCCAGGGGCAGTGCATAGTGGGACTCGTACCACTGTTGGTATCGTGTGCTGTCGATGAGCACGATGCAATTCTTCACCAAGGTTTTGGTATGGACCAGCTCGTTATTAGACGCATTATAGACAACATCAATGATCCTTGTTTTGCGAGTACAACACTCCAAGCCCCAGGAGAAATTTCCCACATCCAGTCTCAGGGCACGGTATTTCTTGTTACCAACCTGCACACGGACTGTGTGGATGTGGCGGGGGCCAATCTTGGTGTTGGCAGCTGGGCGCCCCAACTCATACTTCTGTTTCTTGTGGTAGGGCTTTCTCTTGCCCCGGGCTTGCCGCACTGTGCCAGTTGTCTTTAGAGATCAGAGATGCCCATTGCCCGGTGCTGGCTGGCTGGAGCTTTTTTTTTTTTTTTTAAATCATCAAAGAAATAGGATTTATGCAGCAGGAGAGAGCTGTTGAACCTTGCCTGGAAGCTAATTAATGAGCTCATTAGGAGATAGGCTGTGTGGGGAAAGGAGCTGGCCTCCCAGCTCGGAACTCTGAGCTCTGAGGATGTCCAGAGCCACACTAGGACCAGGTTCTCTTCTTGCAGCAGGAGACAGACCCCTGAGGCCGGGCTGGAGAGGGGCGCCCCTTGCCAAACTCCCCAGACTCTGTCTTGTAGGTCTGACCTTCCCAGAGAGTAGCTGTGAGGGGGCCCCTGCCAGCCTCCTGGGGTGCACGCTTGGCTCGCTGATTGTAGTGGGAAGGCAGGGGGCAGGCATGTGCCCAGGCCTGGGCATGAGTATCGGAAACTCGGTGCCTAGGCCCCTGCCCTTGGCCTCTGGCTATAGGCAGTGCCCTCCCCTTCAGTGAGGCTCTGGGGAGTGGGAGGCCTTGAGAGTGGGAGTTCTCGGCGCCTCTCAGAGTGAGGCATCTGCTCAGAGACTCTGGGCCACCATCTTCCCCGCCTCGGCACTTCAGGGTTCTGCAGGGGGCGGGCAGCCTCAGGCCACCAGGTAGACCTCCAGCAGGCCTCCCACAGAGTGCAGGCGGTAGAAGAACCCCAGAGGCAGGCCGAAGTTGACGATGGCAAACCACATTTGGTAGCCGTAGAAATCATTTTCTAGTCCGTTCTCAAACTCCGGGTGTATGCCAAATTCGGTCATCATCCACAGTGTGACATTGCAGAGGATGAGGAAGAGTGAGATCTCCTTGAGTGCTCACTACTTCCAGTTGAGGTGGCTGTAGGAGTGGATGCAGGCCAGCGAGTCTTGCTGCAGGCCTTGGCCCAGCTCCAGCAGGGAGCCTCTGCGGGGAGGCTCAGCCTCCTGCTTCTCTGCCAGGCCCTCAGGAACTGCCTTCCAGAGTGGGCGCAGGTGCAGACTCTCGATGATGAAGAGGTTCTGGGCAATGTGCTGCAGGATGAGCAGCAGCAAGTAGGCCAGGATGAGGTGGTTGAGACACTCATGTGGGTGCGTGGCCACAACGGCCACGATGGAGAAGCAGGCAATGCCCATATGGCCCAGTGCAGTGCCCATCAGCAGCACCACATCCAGGCTGCGGGTGGGGTTCTTTTGTTTTTTTGGGGAGAAAATTAGCTTTATTCAGAAAGTTTATTGGTAACATAGGAAAGGATGATGGTACCTTTGCCCCTCTGGTAACCCCACAACCCCCACAAAGGGCTGAAAGACAGGCAGGTCACAGTAGGGCAAAGTCCCCTTTGTGCTGTTCCAGCCACCGGTCCAGCGTTTGGGCCTTGGGGTTGAGTCTCAGGGTCAGTTCGATGTCACGGTCGGGTCTCAGGGCATAGAAATGGAACATGTTGGCCAGGTCCTGGGCCCCGGGGAAGCCAAGCTTTTCGGAGTCCTCAGGAGTCATCTTGGTGTCGTGCACGACCTTGCAGGTGTGCTTGGTGAGCAGGGCAGCGTACTCCTTGGCTGTGTGTCTACAAGTGCTCAGCCTGATGTTCTGGCCGATGTATTTTTCTGGTATCTTCAGCAGGCTGAGCACCAAGTGACCCAGGTCGGACACGGACATGCCACCCATGGGAACGTCACCTGCGGGCAAGCTTAGAAAGTAGCTCTTTCCGTCTGGGGCTTTCTGGGGCAAGAAGCGGGAGAGGACGTTCTCCAAATAGCAGGGCAGCCGCACACTGGTCATGGAAACACTGATGTCCTGGAAATATTCCTGCACCTCCCCTTTGCGGTCAAAGTGCGCGGCGGTCAATCTCCCAGCCGTCAGCTTCTTGATGTTCTCCAGGCCACTGTAGACCACATAGTGGAGGCCCAGGCGCTTGGCCAGATCAGCTAGCAGATTTCCCGCCCTGAGCAGAGCCTGAGTCTGCAGCCTCCAGGGACCTGGAGAACGAGCCTCACGCTGCGCTTCCGACCTCCCGCTGCACTTCCGACCTCCCGCAAGGGCGTGTCCGCTGCAAAGGGCGTGTCCTCGGCAGGCCCCACCCCGTGTTGCGTGCTCACGTCGTGCTCGTTTCGCGCCCGTTGGGCTGCTGGGACAGCGGCGCCTGAGGGAGCCCGCCCGCTGGGCTGCGGGGACAGCGGCGCCTGAGAGAGTCAATGACGGGCAAGCTGACTTGTGGCTGGCGGACGGGCGACAACGACCTGCGGCAGGTGAGTGGTCTGCGCCCTCCTGGGGCTTACCTTCCCTTTGGCTCCTCGGGCCGCGCCGGATCCTCCGCGGGCCCTGCCTGGGTCCAGGCCTTTGGAGCTGGGCTCGGCCAAGCCACAGCCCTCTGCGTCTCCGAGGCATCATTTTAGATGCTGACAATAACTGGAAGGGTTAATTTGTGCCCAAGCAAAAAAAGAGCAGGATTTCTGATTTCACATAAAGCAACTTGCCCCTTCACTGTGAGCTTTACAAAGTCACGTGGGTTTCTCATGGCCCAATGGGGAGTTCAGAACAGATTTATGTACACATAAGCTACAGATAGTGCCCAGAAAACGTGGCATGCAGTGGTTTTGTCCTTAAAAACAAAAATCCTATGAAGAAACCAGCCACTCTGAAGAGGTTACATTTTTTATTTAGTGATAAATATAAAATATAAATGAATTTCTATAGCTATTTTGAGAATGTCGATTAGGAACTCTTTTTCACATAAATTATTTTTTATTATAAAATAGCAACAGTGACATCCAGTGTTTAGTAAAATTAATGGCAGGTTATCCCTGAGGCCCATTAAAGACCCTAATGCTTTGGAATAAAGACGCATATGCTTATATTCACGTAAGAACTATGTTAGTCCGTGTTCACACTGCTGATATAGACACACCGGAGACTGTACAATTTACAAAAGGAGAAGGTTTAATGAACTCACAGTTCCACGTGGCTGAGAGGCCTCACAATTATGGTGGAAGGTGAAACATACATCTCTTATGGCAGCAGACAAGAGGAGAAGGAAAACCAAATGAAAGGGGTTTCCCCTAATAAAACCGTCAGGTCTCTGGAGACTTATTTTCTACCAGGAGAACAGTATGGGGGAGACCGCCCCTTGATTCAATTATCTCCACCTGGTCCCTCCCACAACATATGGGAATTATGGGAGCTACAATTCAAGATGAGATTTGGGTGGTGACACAGACAAATCATATCAAGAACATATACCTAGAAATATGACTGTCTACACTTGCTTTATTAGTTTGGAAATATGGTCAGCATGTTCCTTGTGCTTAGGTATGCAGATTGCACAAGCTCAGTTGATATTCATACTAGAAAAAAAATATATATATATATATATCTGATCTCAATAACAGATCAGAGCTGTAGTTCTCACTACAGTTTTGTTAAGGAGATTGGCTAGAGTGTTCATCTTCCCCATCTGCCTTACTGCTGAATCTTCTGACTCCTGCGCCTGAAAAGCGGTTGAATCGCGATAAGAGAGTTCGATGTGGATTCCCATGGGACTGGTTGAATTCGGTTCGTTTCATTCTCTTCAGCTCCTCTTTGCACTTCAGGATCAAGTTGGATCATCCAGCGTCTGGAGAGTTATTCTGGGGTGCAAGAGGACATGGGTGCTTCATCCACATGTAGATTGCTTGGGTCTGATTCCTCCTGCCTGCCCTGATTGATGACATCGTTTCTGTTGAATCCCTGTCACCACTCTTCCAGATTATTGGGTAGAGTGGTCATAATTTTCTTCTGTTTCTAAAATTTAACCTGGATTCCAGTAACATATATTTATTCTCTGACCAAATCATGCCATATCAAATTTCGTCTCTGGAGCTTTCTGTTTCTTCTTGGTGGAGTCTTTTGATAATGCCTATCTAGTCACTTCAGATCTTTCTGCCTTAGTTTCTGCTGGTATTAGCGAATCATTACCAGCCTTTTCACAAGGCTGATATAAAGAGAAAGCTAGAAAGTGTATCCAAGTGAACTAGTCATACAATGTTCAAGGAAAATGGATACTGAAGAAAGCATTCTTCATTTACACATTACCAAAAGGTTCTGGGTCATGTAAGAAATCAATGGGATGGTTGAAAGCAGTTTTGAAAATTTATTTTCCAAAGAAATTCTATAATTTCTAATCTAAATTATTCAGAAAATGTATTACTGCCCAACTAGTTTTATGAGACCAGGATAATCTTAATACTAAAGCTGAGTAAAAATTTATAAGAAAAGAAAATTCACAAATACAGAAACAATAATTCTTTGGAAATTATTAACAAATTGAATTAAGCTCTCTGTAGAATGATAGTACCTCATGAGCAGATGGGTGTTAACCAAGAAATATAAACTTTATTTTGCATTCAAAGTTAATCACTATAATTCACATGTTAACAGAGTAAAGGAGTAAAAAAGATTATATCAATATGTGTAGAAAAAGCTTTTGGCAGAATTTAACACCCATTGATGATGACATCTTAGCAACCAACTTCATCTAGAAAAGGTAATCTTAGGCGGGGCGTGGTGGCTTAGGCCTGTAATCCCAGCACTTGGACAAGGTGGGCGGATCACAACATCAGGAATTAGAGACCAGCCTGACCAAAATGGTGAAACCTCGTCTCTACTAAAAGTACAAAAAATTAGCCAGGTGTGGTGGTGTATGCCTGTATTCCCAGCTACTCAGGTGGCCGAGGCAGGAGAATCGCTTTAACCTGGGAGGCAGAGGTTGCAGTGATCTGAGATGTCACTGCACTCCAGCCTTCACAACAGAGCAAGACTGCATCTCAAGAAAAAAAAACAAAGAAAGAAAGAAAAAGAAAAAAAGAAAGAAAGGGAATCTTCACAGACCTGTTGCTTGTACTTTTCTTCACTGCAAACATTGGAAATAAAATAGGAATACTTATTCTCACCACTTTCACTTATAATTGTACAGGAAGTTCTAGGCAATGCAATAAGCAAGAAAGGTAAATAGAAACGTAAACATGAAAAAGAAAACTGTCATTATTTAAAGAAGATATGTTTGTTTATATAGAAAACTCTCAAATCTATTAAAAATAAACAACAAATACTCAAATGAGATCATGGAATGTAGGTTCTATTGATAAAAATCAGTTATATTTCTATTTACTAGCCAATATTTTAAAAATGATTTTCTTAATAAACCTACCAATTTATATAGCATAAAATTGTTAACCTAGAAGTTATTCTAAATACATTTCTAGGACAAATTGAAGATCTAAATGGATATAAAGATAAACTATATTCAGTTTGGAAGAATAAGTATTTTCAAGATATCGGTTCTTCTCAATTTGATAAACAGATTCAAAGCACTCTCAGGCATAATTCCCAAAGATCTTCCTGAGAATGTGATGAGTCTAGAATGTACATTTGGTTTTCACAGTTGGCAGAGAAGGCCATGCTGCAGGCAACTGGTGGGTTGGGGGCAGGCACACTGTGAAACATCTGAGAAGGCACAGGACAGCCCCTCCCTACGACAAAAAACTGCTAAAATGCCAACAGTGGCATGCTTTTCCCGATGATTTCTTCTACTGCCATTTATAATGGAAAGCTGTTACCTTTTAAAGGTTAATTTTTAACATGTGTTAACCTGAAGGTTGACTTCTAACATTTAACTCTGTAATCAATATGCACAGAGAGCTGGGATCATGAGATAAAGACTATCGCCAGCTGCCAGCCTCCCTCCCACCATGTGTAACCAAATGCTCCAACACTGCTTCTCAGGTGAATTACTTTCTCACTGAGTAGTGATGCCAACACTTGGTAGATATTAAAGTGTAACATTACAGGATATGTTTCAGGACTTCATCGTTTTTAAAATTAAAGTTACCTGTACCACACTTTTTAGAAAGTTGTACCTTTTTCCATGTTTTAATATCCACTAGAGGATTGCTTACTTATTACGTTTTCCAATAGCCTCAAAAACCATAAAAGTTAGGGCTGTATTATTAATTTTTTAATCCTAGTTGTATCCCAGTACATAGTTTGTAATTTATCTGGTATCATATTGCTTAAAAGATTCTCTAAAATTTTCTTAACATTTAAATATTTCATTTTTTTCCGGATAAATTTTAAACTTTCATCACATAATATCAAGAAGTAACACAAATGCAAGTGACTTTTAGGAGTTCACTGACTGCATTAAAAAAAAAAATACTTGCACAGGATTTATGTGAAAATAACCAAACCTAAAAATGCTTTCAAGCATTCATCCTAGGTACTTGAAACATTTTCCTTTTGAGAGCTTATGCATTTGTTTAGGACACACTTCGCTTTTACAGATAAAGCCAAGTTAATTCAGCTGTTGTCTAAGTGATTATTATTGGACTCCAAATAAATGCTGTAATTGAATTTGAGGAGGAACTATATTTAAAACATTTCTTTCTGGTTTTATTGATAAAGTCATTTAATTGGATGTCTTTTGTTTTACTTTTGAAACTCACAACTTTTCAAATCATATGCGTAGAGTAGCCTGTGCAGAAATTCTCAAAGGCTAATAATTAGTTGGCAAAATACTCCTCAAAAGAGAATTTGCATGCAAATGGGATAGACTGTTCCCCAAACTCATTATAAAATATAGATATATCTTTTAACTTTTATAGCTAATTATGACCATATCCAGGATTGCCCCCTTAAATTGTCCCTAGAGCAAGGTCCTTGTATTACAAACCTCTCAAGAACTGGGCTGTCAATCTATTGGTCCTGTTCCGGGCTTCGCCACCAGGTGTCGCTGTTTAATGGAGAATTTTGCTCCAGGCTTTGCAGGTGCTTAATAGGCTAAAACAGCTCTGGAGATGGGGTGGTCCCTTTCTTCTTGGTAGGCTAGGCCAAAGGCATACCCCATTTGGGATCCCAGATCCACAGATTAGCTCTTTAATTTCCTAGAACAACAGCACAGAGCCAGGACTGAGCCCAGCTCTGTCCAGTTAGCAGCTCCCCGTTAAGTATTCTCCCTGGGACAGGCATCAGTGCCCAAGAGGCAGGGACCTTTTTTCTATGAAACTCTCAGCACACTAATAGTCTGTCCCTGTCCTTCTGCAGAAACATTCAAGATCACACCCAGCTTCCCAAGGACATCTCCAAAATGATTGATGTGCCCAAGGAGGGTCACTCCCAGTGACCCTAAAAGCCCAACTCTTAGCCTTCAATTAGAAATTTAATGACTCGTGGTGAAAGTCTACCTTGTCCTGTACCTAGGACCATCTGCCAGACAGTCCTGCTCATAAGTGGGGAAACTCAGCAGGGGTCTTCCTCCTGTGAGGTGCACATTCCAACCTCTGCATGTCCCACACCATCCGTACTCTATGAAAATGGAACAAGGGCATTTGCAGCAATATAGAATTCTGCATCTAGGAGTGTTAAAGATATCCCTTTGGAGGTGTTAATATGAAGGAAGGAGACATAATGTGACCACCCCAGTTGTGCAAATTAATAGGGAGAAACCAAATGAGAACAGGCATGAGCTATTTCTGCAGACTAGAGAGAGGGAGCCACCACCACCCTTTGGGCTTGGCAGAGACTCACAGGAGGCAGCGAGTGGGAAGAGAGAGGCTCGGGGAGCCCTGGTGGAGACTTTGGTTTTGGCGGGGGATAGCTCATGGAATTGACTAGGGGGAAGATTTGCCTTTCTCCACCTGGTCCTAGGTTAGAAGTGGAAACAGCATTAGGGAATCTGTCAGTCATAATTAATTCCTGGCCTTTGGGCACTGATTGCCTCTGGGTGAACTCTTTGGCCTCCTGGGCTGTGGCTAGACACCCTGGCCTTCCTTCCTGGACTCTGACCTGCGTCAGGCAGCTTCCAAGCTGGCTCCTGCAGACAAGAGCTGGCTGCCCGGGCTGCTTGCGGCAGATCGTGGGTTGGAGTTCTCCTTTGATATGTGGCCTAGTCATTGATCATTTACAAACTCAGTCTCTCAAAGTCCTATTGTCTTAGCAAAAAATAAAATTTTAATGGATGGCTAATATATGTGACTTTGAGAAAATCCTAAATTGTTATAATTACCAGGATAATTTTTGTATTTTACCCTTAGAAATGCAGCTTTTTAGTTTTGGGAATTAGTTGTAAAAAAATAAATAAACTTAAGTCCTGTACTTATATTTAATCATAATTAATCATAGAGTTGAATAACACCCAACACTGACACAACCATTTTTTTATTAGCAAATTAATGTATGAAACAACAAAGAGCACAAATCGACTCTTCTCACTTTGAGAGTCTTTTCTTTCCTAATCCACTTTTCATTACAAGGTTTTCATACACCTCTTAATGACATTTATTCCCATGTTACAGTGTTACCTGGCAAGTAAAGTGTTAAACAATAATTGAAAAAGAGTTTGATCTTAACACTACATTTTCAGGATCGTAATGACTTTATTATAAAATCCATGTACAAAAGCATCTGCATTTACTTCCAACAGAGAAAATCAAAAGGTTTCAGTCACTGAATCTTTCCGAACAGGAGGTAGAAGAGGGCCTGAGAATGCAGGCAAGGGCAGAAACAGTGGTTTCCCAATAAAAATGTCTGTGACGTCTGTGGTGTTGCGTTCCCAGAAGCAAAGCCACTGGCAGTGACGGTGGAGCCGGAGAGAGGCAGGCTTCCAGGGGTCCCTGAGCACCTGTGACTCCCAGTCTCTAGTGTAGCCGGGTTGGAAGCTAGAGGAGGAGCTGCTGGTCTTTGCTCTGTCTCCTGAACTCCTCTGGCCAGGTTAGACACTTCTTTTGTGCTTTCAAAAGTAGTGCTATGGGAGTTTCATGGTGTGTGTGATGGACGCACCCCAAAGTCCCCGCTATTGTTCCTCACACCTTTGCCCCACATGCTGGCTTATCTTCTGATGGGGATTTGAAGCTGTCTTCAGGCTCTCCTGAATTTCACCACTCTCTCCCCTGGGGAGCTCCTGGGCAAAGACCTAGGCGTGGCTTGGACCTAGCACATTGTGTTATGCATTATTTAGGTTAAATGGGTGCCTGTGTGATATATTTTTTATTTTCTATTTATTTATTTTTGAGATGAGTCTTGCTTTGTTGCCCGGGTTGGAGTGCAGTGGTGTGATCTCGGCTCACTGTAACCTCCACCATCTGGGTTCAAGTGATTCTCCTGCCTCAACCTCCCAAGTAGCTGGGACTGTGGGCATGTACCAGCATGTCCAGCTAATTCTTGTATTTTTAGTGGAGACGGGATTTCACCATGTTGGCCAGGCTGGTCTCCTGTGTACTCCTGACCCCAAGTGACCCACCCACCTCAGACCCCCAAAGTACTGGGATTACAGGCATGAGCCACCGCCCCTGGCCATGTACTGGTATGATATAAACATGCCGTAATTACTTGACTTTGTGTTTACCTTTTTGCCTGGGAAACACAGGATAGAAGTGTTCCCACCTTAACATGCTCTCAGGGACCACACTGGTGGCAGCTGTCACGGCCTTGACAAACTTAGGGCCCAGGAACAGTGCTTCTGGGCACATACATGGAACACTGTTTGTGTGCAGGATGAACAGCAAATGCTGGAGCCCAGTTTGGTTCGTGCCAAGAATTCAGAGGCATGTTTGCTTTTCAGAGTTCAGAACACGAGTAAGATCAGCCCTGGACAACTGTAGCATCTCCTGCAAGGGGCCCTCATCGCCCACACTGGCTCTATCCTGTGTCTCCCACCCTCCCTTGCCTGCCCAAGCCCTCAGGGAGGGTTGCTTCCTGCTGCTTATCTTCCAGATTTTCCTTTCTAATTTTTTGTATTAGCTGAATTGGGAGCTTCTTTTTCAAGGACTCTTCTAGACAATCAATGGTGGATATAATCAACCCCTTCATTTAGTAAACACTTAAATCAGGATTTATTTGCTAATCGTTAGCTAGCCAGTCCTTGAGATTATTGAGGAAACGTTTTCCAGTAAAGGCCCTTCAGCCAGTGTCCCTGTGGGAAGGTCAGGCCCAGTGTTCACTCTCCCTGAAGCCATTTATTCCCAAGGTAGTCTCCATAGGGTATTCTTGTAGCTTCCAGAAGCCAATTGAGCTCACCCCATTGTTCAGTTATGCGAATTTCCACATCAGATGTAAATTAACCAACCGTTGACTTTATCAGGTCTCCAGGGAGATCACAGGATGCTGGGAGCAGGCACCTAGAGTTTGCCATGAACTGTGTCCCTCACCTGGGTGCTTCCTGACAAAGTCCACCCTTTCAGGAGAGGGCTTCAGGCTGTGATGTCACAGCATGGTGGTGAGTGGTATGCCAGGAAGGTGTTGGTGGGGAAGGTCACACTCCCACAGCTATGTTCACTATTACTAGATGGATCCCTGCTGCCCTCTTTGTACTCATGCAGGAGAGTCAGAAACTGCATGGGCTCTGCATTCATTAACCAGAGCAGATGAGTCATTGCAAAACAGTACCCAGATTTTGCTTATGTTTTCCTTGAGAAGCTGTCGGCTGCTGATATGATTTGGCTCTGTCTCCTCACCCAAATCTCATCTTGAATTGTACTCCCATGATTCCCACGTGCTGTGGGAGGGACCTGGTGGCAGGTAATTTGAATCATAGGGCCAGTTTCCCCCATGGTTCTTACGGTAGTGAATAAGTCTCATGAGAGCTGATGGTTTAATAAGAGGTTTCTGCTTTTGCTTTTTCTTCATTTTCTTTTGCCACTGCCATGTAAGAAGTGCCTTTCACCTCCTGCCATGATTCTGAGGCCTCCCAGCCATGTGGAACTGCAAGTCCAATTAAACCTCTCTTTCTTCCCAGTCTCTGGTGTGTCTTTATCAGCGGTATGAAAGTGAACTAATACAGCTGCCTTCCTCTTCCATAGCTGTCCATGTCCCTTCAAATGAAAGTTCATTCAAGGATAGGTATCTTTATTTGAACTCTTCTCCCCCCTTTTCACTTCCTTTGAGGCTGTTTTATTGATTTTTTCATTTGGCAGCATGTCCTCAGCACTGCTAGTATGCCAGATGTGTTGGTGCTCCCCAAGATAGAGGGGTGGGCCACAGAAACAGCCTCAGCAGAACACTGATTTTGATGGAGCAAAAATACACACAGACTTAAAAATTGTCATTTCAAAAAAAAAAAAAAAAAAAAAAAAAAAACAGGATGTGAAGAGAGAGAATACACCAGGAGAAATGGCATAGTTTAGACCGGGGAGTAGGAAAAGACCCCTGAGGAAGGGCGTTTGGATGAAGCCATGCAGGATGAATAAGAGTTCACTCTTCAAGATGAGCCTTCTGGCAGTGGACATGGGCTGTGCAGATGGTCCAAGAAGGTTTTGCAGAGTGCAGCAAGCATGGAAAAGGATGACACAATCTGTTTTCAGAGACGTGGGTAGGTATGCGGGTGGGTGATGGCCACAATACACACATGTGACAGGGCTTGTGATGCTTTAAAGTGAAATACACCATTGCCAGCTTTGAACAGAGCTGTAATGTGACCCAATTTGTGCTGCAAAGAGTTACTACTACAGCAAGGATGTTCCAGCAGCTGGTGGAGAGGGGAACAGTCACACAAGGCCACGGTAGGAAGGTGTGAATTTTCCCAGGGGAAATGTGGCCAGAAGCAGGGAGGGAGCAGGGGGATGAACTCAAAAACAGCTTGGGAAGGAGGAACAAGACAGCAATTGATCTGAAATGGAGAGTGTGAGAAGACAAAGTCCGAAGGTGATGAGGAGTTGCTAATGTGGACAGAGGTGCTGATACCTGATCTGGAAAAATTCAGAGGAGGAACAGATGAGGGATGATATTCCTGACTGCATACGTTCATGTTTGTGACTGTGCTTCTGTGCTGTCTTGCTTTATTTTGTTTTAATTCTTGTCAAGTAGGTTGTAGGACTTGGACATCCAAAGATGATAAATAGAGTCCCGTTTTGAACATTAAAGATTCTGTAATCTAAAGTTGATACAGACTTAGAAGTAAAGAGTGATATGGTTTGGCTGTGTCTCCAGTCAAATCTCATCTTGAACTGTAGTTCCCATAATCCCCATCTGTTGTGGGAGAGACAGGGTTGGGGGTAATTGAATCATGGGGGTAGATTTTCCCATGCTGTTCTCATGATAGTGAATAAGTCTCATGAGATCTAGTAGTTTTTATAAAGGGCAGTTCTTCTGCACAAGTCTCTTGTCTGCCACCATGTAAGATGTGCCTTTGCCCCTCCTTTACCTTCTGCCATGAGGATGAGGCCTCCCCAGCTATGTGGAACTGTGAGTTCATTAAACCTCTCTTTCTTTACCAGAAATACAAGTCCTGGGTATTTCTTCATAGCAGTATGAAAATTGACAAATACAGAGAGGAACAGAGACAAGTGAATGCCTGACCTGGTGCCCAGGCAGAATGGGACCACAGTGGAGGGAGGCTGGTTCATGGTTGCAGGAGAACTCAGCCCAGGTGGATGCATTGGGTCCAGTTTGCTGTCCCTTAGCTGGTGAATGCTGCAAGTGTCTGAGCATCTCTGGGCCTGCTTTCTCCCCTGCAGGTGGAAATAATAGTTGCGAAGGATACATAAAGACTTGTATGGCACATATCACAATATTGTAAACAGAGATCACATCAACAACTTTTTTTTACTGTCACAATGTAAGCAGCATGACCTGGGGATGGAGGGAATGAGAAGTTCCATTCTGGTCGGGCTTCTCTTAGACCATGGATGGCACTCACCACATCTGCACCAGGACCACGCTGTCTGCAATTCTGCCTTCTATTATTGATAATGTTCTTCTTGTATAACTTTGGTCCATCTTCTTTCTATATATTATCTCTGCTTGCATTTCCTCTTCCATTTATGTTTTCATTCCTAATAAATTTCTATAAGCCTGTGGTTTGGGGTTTATTGCAGCTAAATTTTTGGAGATTTTTGAGGTCAAATGCTATGTCATGTGCCTCTTTTTCCTCTGTACCTCGCCAGCTGTGGTGGCTTACTCATAGAAGAGTTTAGTAAATGTCCTTGCCTTAATTAGCACCAAACAACCACTCTCCTGTGATCCATCTAAAACCCTCTTGAGCAATTAGTAGGCAATTTCCACTGTCTTATAGGAGCATAAACATAGCAATATTGAGGAGAGATTTCTTTTTTAATAGCAGAACTCTACAATAAAAAATACACAGCAAAGGAATTGTGAGTCAGAGATCTGGTGGGGCTGGTTCTAGAAATGCCAGAAACAGATCAGTAAATAATTTGATCATTTAGTGCAGTGAGTAGAAAAAAATCCTTGTAGATGTCTCTTCCATATACTTCTTTTGATTTTAACACCTAAATTTAGCTCCCAGACATGGGTTTGAAGTTAAATATGTAACCATTAAATCTCACCTTTACCTGAAGCTGTTAAAATATCCTCAGAAATTAAAGGAAAATATAGAGACTGGCAGTTTGTCATAGATAAACTCTTTCATACCTGTCTTGATTGAGTACTGTGGTGACTCAGGTGCTCAGGTGGCAGGAAGTTAAATCTGTGAGCAGACACTAAAAAAAGCTTGCCTAAAAAAAGAAATAGTGAATAATATGAGAACTGTCCTGCACTAAATTTTTCTTCAAGCAGCTGCAGGAATGTTGTCAACTTTTTCAGTTTTTAAGAGTAACACTGTCTAACTTGCTGTCATTGAACCTGTGGGAAACAAATGGGAAAATAAAAACCATGAGAATATTTGATATTTCCATCTTTTCAGAAAACAGTGTCAGAAAAGGTGTCCTAATAAGTCAGTGAACTGAATATGCTTCATACTCACACATACTTAATTCGATTATTTTCACTCTTAGAAAAACAACTGTTCTTATTCCCAAGTGTGCTCTTCATATCGTATCTTCATCATTTCTGATCATTCTCCTGTTCTGATTTAGTTTTATGGCCAGGTCTGCACTTCCAATTGTTAACGTCTTCCCCTTGGTTGCCAGTCTCAGTCTCTTCATCTCTAAGAGTAATTTCCTGCTCTCAGAAAAGCCCATCTTGGTTCCTAGAGGGCCCCATCCCTTCCATGCCTCGGACAGTTATGTGCATGCATTTTTATCCTCCTTTTGTAAAGTAGAAGGGCTTTACTGAGTCAGGAGACTCCGTCATAAAACATGGCACCTGATACATGATTTTATTTTAATTGCCACAAATTAAAATATAATTAAAGAATATTGTTTGAATAAATGCATAGATATATTTTCAGACTAATTTCATACAATGATGAAGTGATGATAAAGTACTAAGAAGTTTTGAACTTATGTAAGGCAAAGAACAAAGGAAAAGTTTTAAAAAGAAAATATAGAGATTAAAGTATTCAAATTATTCTTAATTGTTTTTATTTCAGTAATGTTATTTGCAGTGTAGGAAGAAATCTTAAACAATAATTACCCACAGTAATAGCTTAAAATTCTAAGATCTCTCTCTCTCTCAAAATGCATACACACACACACACACACACACACACACACATTCGTTTGTTTTCATTGAATCTCATCCACAGAATTTTGGTGACACAGTTGTTGCAGTTGTAATATGCATATTATTTTCTTGCTATTAAGATTCCTCTTTGTACAACTATAAAAACAGAGTGTGGAATTGTATCAATAATAAAGTAACATTTTTTGCATCCCAAGAATACATGCTGTCACTCCTGAATATTTATCCAAAGGAGAGAAAATCAGTATATCAGATGTTTGCACCTGCATATTTACTGCAACAGTTTTCACAATAGCCAAGATATAGAATAAACCTAAATGTCCATCCACAAATGAACAACAGGGAAAGGTGGGCTACAGAATGGTGCAAGCCTGAGATGTTTCTTGGCCCGTGAGCACAGATACTGTCTACATGCCTAGCATGTGGAGAAGCTGAGCCCCACAGATGGCTACAGTTGAGACCAGGAGGCAAAGCCTATAAAGACGGTGGGAAACTGAGCGGCTTCAAAGGCTCGAGCCCAGGGCATGATACAGCCACACCTGGATCCAGAGGAAGCAGAGAAGATGAATAAAGACTGATCATGGTGGTCAGTGGCTGAGGGCATCCAGCATAGTCAGGAGGCCAAGACTCCAGTTGAGAAGCTTTCCCTCATGGAAGAAGCTTTTCCTTCTGTAATACACCTGGGTAAATATACATTCATGTGTAGTTTTCTTTCTTCTTTTTTATGTGTAATTAATATGTGCAATATTAAACAAATAGACACAGTCTACTGACAGCTTACAAAGATCTCCAGAATACTTTGATTGACTTTTATTATAGCCACAAAGAATGAAGTGTCAAAAAACCTTTAAGATTTTTGTCTTTCTTTGAAGACAAAAACTTGGAAAAGAAAGTCTAATGATCTTATGATCTTTTCAGTCACCATAAGATCCATCTGTTGGGGTTTGATATGTCTCTTGACAAATTTCTCCTTCCTTCTGCAGAAATCAAAATGCACACATGAGCTTGCGTGCATGCACACACACGCGCACGCACAAAGAATTCTGGCTTGTGGCAAACAAGATGCCTGATCAGAACTAGAAAAGCCACATAGTTTACAAAAACAAAACGTTTGTTTAAAGCCAATGAGATATTTTAGAGCAACCAGATCTTAAAGGCCAAAACTGTAAAGAAAAGAGAACTACAGAAGGTGAGACTGTATTATAAACCTGCTTTTTGCATACGGCCTCTTGTAGAGTCAATACATTTTTAAAAAGTAAATACATCATCCGAGCTTTGGGGAACACCTGGGGCTAGAGACATAAAGCTGGAGCTTGGGACTGCCGAGGCAGCCAGCACTTGGAAGGCCAACTGGCAGCTGTGAGCCACACGCTCAGCAGTTCTGCCTTTCAGGCAAGTGCTTAATATTTAAGGTTCGCTGAGCTGGTGACTAAGAAGTAATGTTGTTGACAAACAGAGCAGAGTTGTTGGTGTTCTCATGAAGCTGAGGTGCCTTCGTGCTTGAGTTCAGGAACCAGGAAGGAGGAAGAACTTTGGTAACGCCTCAGGCTCTCAGGCAGAGCCCCACCTATGTAGGAAGGAATGAAGAACAGCAGGAGGAAATAGAGAAGAAACTATCAATGGTTATTGAAGACACAAAGTAACATCAGCATTTTAATTTTAGACTTTAAATGCATGCCAATAATATTGTATGCATATATGTTAGTAACAAGCTTATAAAATGAATGTGAAAAAGAAAACAATTTGTTGATACAAAAGCAGAAAGGATGAAAATTGAAACAGTGAAGACAGATCAAATGAAATAATATTGCAAGTAAAACCAAAGATGAAAATAGTTACACTTAATGTAAATGTATTAAACTATCCAATTAAAACACAAAGATTTCTAGGTTGGAAAAAATGCAAAAGTCAGTTACATATTACTAAAACGATATGCCGTAATTATAAGAACCCAGCAGGTTGAAAATAAAAGTATGAAGAAAAGACCACGCAAGCTCTAAACAAGACAAAGTGAGGACACGCTATTAATAGCAAACTCAATGCAAAAAGTATTTCTAAAGATTAATGGGGCTATTTCATGACAAAAAGGTCAGCCTACCCAGAAGCTGTTACAATTTTAAATGTATAAGCACATTTGATCATAGCTTCAGTATACACAGTATACCTATAAACACATTACACTGAAACTGACATTTCTGCTGTGCCATAGCCCATAAAGTTCTTTGCCTCTAGGAGTTTGTGTCTTTTGCCATCATCCATGTAACTATGACCTGGTAACTTTATTTCCCAGCTTTATTGAAATCTAATTGATAAGTAGAACTTGTATATATTCAAGGTTTACAATATGATGTTCTGGTATATGTACACGGTGTAAAATGACTACCACATTAGCTAGTTAACATATTCATCACCTCACATAGTTACCTTTGTAGTTATTGTTATAAGCATATTCAAGAGCTACACTCTTAGTAAATTTCCAGTATACAATATATTGGTATTAACTTTAGCTACTGTGCTGTACATTGGATCCCCAGAACTCAGTCATCTTATAACTGAAAGTTTGTAACTTTTAATCAATGCTCTCCATTTCCCCTACCATTCAGGCGCTGTCAATTACTCTTCTATTCTGTTCCTGAGTTCAGCTTTTGTAGATTCTGTATCTAAGTGGGATCATGCAGTACTTGTCTTTATCTGGCTTATTTCACTTGGTGTAATGTCCTCCAGGCTCTTCCATGGCGGGAGTGTAAATTAATACAGTCATTATGGAAAACATTATAGAGGTTCTCCTCCAAAATTAAAAATAGATCTACCATATTATCCAGCAATCCCACTGCTGGATATATATCCGAAAGAAATAAAATCACTGTCTCAAAGAAATGTCTACATTCTCATGTTCATTGCAATATTATTCACAATAGCCAAGATGTGGAAATAACTGTTTACTGACGAATGAATAGATTTAAAAACATAGTTTATATAGTCATGTGCTGCTTAACAATGTTTCAGTCAATGATGCTTCACATGTGAAAGTGGTCTGAGCAATAGGCTATACCATGTAGCCCAGATGTGTAGTAGGCTACACCAACTAGGTTTATGTAAGTGTGCTCTACTATATTTGCACAGCAATATAATTAGCTAACAATACATTTCTCAATGATCCTTGTTGTTGAGGGAAAAAAAATTTACATATATATATATATATATATAAAGTGGAATATTAGGCAGCCTTGAAAAAGAAGGAAATCCTGCCATTTGAAACAATGTAGATGAAACTGGCATGGAAATTTTTAACAGGATATAATCTCAGACACTTCATGATTCTTGACAAGCCTATGACTGACATTGACTAATAGATTATGAGAAAACTTGAAGAGTCTAATTTGAAACAAATGGACTTTTTCCCCAGAGATATAACTCATATGTACAGTATGGCCACCGGCTTCCAAACCCTCAGTGCTACTCTACCTTATCTTGTGGATCATGTTGCCAAAGAAATGTTTCCAAGGCAACACTATTTATAACACTTGAGGCATATCAGGTCATTGTTCCCAGTTCTTCACACTCTTCCAGCATCCAGGTCCTTTTCTGTGTGATAACATTACCCTTCACTCAAGTAGAACATAATTTTCCACCTTGTTGATGTTGGGTTTTGCCACATAACTTGCTTTGAACAATGGAATGGACAGAAGTCACGCATGCCAGTTTCCAGCCAAGGTCTTAGGAGTTATTATATATTTTACTCATCTCTCTTGTTTTCCTTTTTTGCTTTGTTAAGGTCCAAGGAGAATGAGGAACCCTATGCACATACGTAAATCTACATGAACTTTTGGAGCAAGACTCCTACTCCAAATGGAGGGGTAGCGTCTGACTTGAAGACCCAAGTAAGATAATACACGTTGTTTTAAGTCATTGATATTTTGAATATGTTTTGTGAGAAGCAAATGCTAATATAGCACTTCTATGCTCATAAAATTTCAAGGGCTTTCCATTGCCTGAAGAACAAAGACCACCATAATGATTCTCAGAGTGTTCTACAATTACACTTCACCTGTCTGTAAGTTTTATCTTTCTCAATTCTCTTTCATTAACCAGGTCTTTTACTAAGACTACTTAGTCCATGAGCAATTAACACCAAAAATGTATTTATATGGTCAAGCTCAACATATATTTCCTTATAGCATGTTCCACAAAAACCTCTCCCTTTCAACAGGCTCTTTCTTGATAGGCCTTTTTAATAAGAATTACTTCACTCTCTTTTATCTTTAAATAAAGAAATGCACAATTTTAATTTCACAGTCTACTCCATAAAAAAGCTGTAAAATTTTTGGTGGCAGAAACTCTACTCTTCATGCTGAAGTATTGAATGGGTACATTACCATAATGTTTTATACATAGTGGCAGGCTCATTTGATTTGATTAAATTATTGAGGGAAATATTATAGAAAATATTGTGTAAACAATAGGATGGAAAATATGGGGAGGGGTTCAGTAAACAATTAGCCCTCTGTAAATGTGTCTTGTTGTAATTTTTCTTGGAATTACTTATAAACAGCAGATAGAAATTGATTACCACAAATTAATCCTCTGCCATCATTAACAAAGTCAGAATCTGGAGCATGGGGAGTTGTGTAACCGAGAGCAACCAGGCTTGTAGCAGAATCATTCCATATAACTGATAGTGACAAACAGGTGGTGTCAGAGTAGTACCTCTCCATGCATTGGGTATCAGATCCCTGCTAGGATTCTAGTGCCTTGACCAACTCCCTCTGCCCTCCCCTCCCAGGAACATAAAACTTCTTATTTCCTGGAAGACAAAACCCAAAGCTAGCCCAGGTCCTGGAAATGAGAGTCCTATGACTCTTTGAAGAAAGAACAGTTTATCCCATTCAACTCTTACCAGAGCAAAACTCTCCATACTTTTCCTTTTTCTTTTATTTTACTTGGTTTGTTTGAGTTTTAGAATTGAAGTGAAACTGAGGAACAGCTTTTCTACCACTCACAGTCTGGGAGTGGATGCCTTCAGTCTGCAGTTCCCAAAGTATGACCCCTTCCTGGCTGCAAGTGATTAGTCCAGGTGTGGGTAGCTAGGAAGACAGTGTTTACCCTGGTTAGGTCACAGAATGCATGAGGTGTTTCCAACACCAATCATTTTTCACCATAGGTGATGGAAATCAGAAAAGAGCCAGTCTGTGAAAGAGATAATAACACCCGTATGTAGGGATGAAAGGCAGGCAGGTTGGACCTCCCGGGCACCCTGAAGTCTGCAGCTTCATCTCCTCCCTTCAGGAATTTAACAAAACTTTGTTGCCCTAAAATAAACTCGTCTTTCCCTTAAGCTTATTTGAGTTAAGTTTCTTCTGACATTCAACGAAAAACTTCTGAAATATTCAAAGATATTGAAATGACACATTTTTATGGCTGGTGATTCTTTCTCTAGATTTAAGCAATTTTTCAGTGGATTGTAGTAATGTAGGTAGAGATCATTCTGTCCCAAAACTCAATATTTATCAGTTTTTTGAAACACTCTGTTTCAACATATTCAGAGAGAACATGTAGGATTTATGAACTGGATGGGAAAATATAGTTGCTATTCTGCAGAAAACTACTCAGAATTTCAAGGTTATGAAAAAATAATTCCAGGTACATGTGGATTTTTCAACCATATTGGTACTGATGTGAAAGACAGTATTGTATTTGTTGGAAATATAATCTAGCAGTTTGCAGGAGAGCATGCCAGTGAAACAGCAGCGAGCAAGCACTGCTATTAGCTTCCAGTTGTTCACTGTGAATTCTTGTCTTCTGTCCCACTTACTTCAGGTAACATCCTCCTCAGTCCTCTCCTTCCGCTTTCAGGAGCAGCAGCTATCATCACAGACATTTCAGTTTGCTGTTTTATGTTAGGAAAGAAGGCCCAACCCAACAGACAGCACACGTTCCTCCTGGACAAAGTGCAGCCTTGGGGATAGTTTTCATAATTAGGCTTTTCCTTTGCATTTGAATGCATGTAAACACCTTTGGATGAACTTTATGTCACTTCCCTTTCACCTGTGGCCTTCTTGAGTCACATGTATTGATGTATTTATTTCCACTCAATTACAAGTTATTTGCGGGATAGCTCAACTGGGTCAGGTCTCAGGAATGAAGGACTGAGTTGCAGGGGGAGCCTGGATAATGAGTTATCGTTGTTCACATTCCTACACTGTAGCCTTCCCTCCTTCACAGTGGCTAGCTGGTTGCTCAGCAACTGTGGCCTTTCCTGGGTACCCACAGTCCAGCTGCATCCTGGAGGTCTTCTTTTCTGTGGGGTATCTCCATGCGGTGCAGTTCTTGAATGTGGAACGTGGGATGAAGTGAGCTGTGTCATTCCCAGATGGGAATTCCCAGATGGGCACATTAACAACAAAATAAAACAAAAAATAAACAAAAATCTCACTCACACTCCTCAAGCCCTTCTCTTCCCTTGTCTCTCTAATAGGCATTTATTCCCAGAGGGATTTTTGAAGCCCCGGTGGCAACTTGCACACCTCCAACAGTTGTGGCCCTTGAATTACTACCTGGAATAGACCTTTCCCACTTTCCCAATCCTGCTGATGCCAATTTAATTTTACAGGAGTGAGAAATAAAATTCCAGTTTTTAGAGTCACTGAGCTTCCTAGGTGGATCTGTGACAGCTGTTAGCATTATTTTCACTAACACACGTCAAAATACGTTAACATCCTGGTCACGCTCAGCCTTCTATGACACACACAGTTACAAAAGGGCTCTTAAATACCTACCCCGTGTCATGCACCTTACAGAATAGGCTGTGAAACCCACCTTGTAGAGCTCAAAATCTGTTGCACTGAGCTCAGTAAAATGATTGTATTTTCTTCTGGCTAATATATCTTGGGTCCAATATTTTCTTTGGCAATAGTGATACTCTTTATTACTATCAAATATATCATAAATGAATTTATTCTTCTAAGTAAGTGCTTCACGGGGAACTTTCATAATGCTGGAGTAGTGCTTTTTTTTTTTTTTTTTAGAATTCTGGAAATTATTCTAGCAATCCAAGTCATAGATACTTCCATATCTAAATTTATTTCAGGCAACCATAATTACAACTAAGTATACTGATGCTTTATTATGGCTGCCCCAGGATTTGCTGTTCTCTGCTAAACTGCTTACATTTGTTTATGTCTTTGCCACTATAAATCAATTCAAAGAAACTCTGTTCTGCTAATACCCCCATCTGCCAACTCCCATTCACTGTTTACTAATAGGAAAGACTCCCCATCACTCTAATAATAAATGAATGAGCCACTTTGTTTCTTTTCTCAGGCAGCAGGAAGCCCTTCACCAGGCTTGCTAGATTCTATTTAGTGAATAAATGTTGGGAGAAGGATTTCGCAGACTGGCAGGACTCTAGAGTCTTCAACAGAACAAATTTAATCAGGATTCTTTGTTCTACCCTTCTGTTTTCCTCATCTGTGCAAGGAGTTCAATATAAAAACGTCTTAATTGACTGGCCAGGGCCAAATCAATCAGGTTCTCGCTCTGTTTTGCCTTCCCCAGCAGCTGGCTGACAGCAGAGAAACAGAGTCAAATCTTAGGCTGTACCACACTGAGAACTGGAAGAAACCAAAAGCAAGAAGCAGTGAGAGATTTGTTTGAGAAGAATATTGGCTTGAGTATATCTATACAAGGACAAATTGAATTTAGATATAATCTTTAAATACCTCCTTTGCCTGCTCTGTTTCCTCAGTGTCTGCAGGTAAACATAGATGAAAGATCAATGCAAAGTAACTGCAATATTTAGTTGGAGCGAAGTTCACAAAAACAAACAAATTTGAAGCTGCAACTTTTTACGTTACTTTTTTTAACTTGCAATAATTCTATTTAATAATTTTCATGTTACAAGTAACCCCTACCTTTTGATTGACACATGAGTTTAGATATCTTCTGTTACCTATTTGAAATGATACAGAGGAATTATATATAATATATATAATTATAATATATATAAATCTAAGCAAACTCTGATATATGTTATAATAGTATAATAGATATATAATTATATATGATTATAATATATATTTTATATATATGAGATGGACAGTTAAGTTGGTGGACTTTGAGTAAAGCTGATTGCCCTCTGCAATCTGCATGGGTCTCATCCAATCAGTTGAAGCCCTTCATAGAAAAGGGTTCACCGGCCGCCTTGTGAAGAAGGTGTCTTGCTTTCCCTTCACCTTCCACCATGATTGTAAGTTTCCTGAGACCTCCCCAGCAATGCTGGACTGTCAATCAATTAAACCTCTTTCCTTTATAAATTACTCAGTCTTGGGTAGTTATTTATAGCAGTATGAAAATGGACTAATACACACACACACACACACACATCCTATGGTTTAGTTTCTCTGGAGAACCGTGAATAATACAGACGGTTGTGATATCTTCCTTAGCCAAAGAAAGATGGTACAGCTGGTTTCCTCCAAGGATTGGGCTAAAGTTACCAAAGCCTAACGTTGGTAATTGTGTCTTCACTGTAACAGGCTTCTATTTCTTTAATCTGAGGATAACATTAAGCTTACTTTACCCTGCAATTACATAAATTTATTTAAGGACTCTTCTACCTTATAAAATAATTTATATTGTAGAAAAGTTTACAAAAGTTGCATAAGGAACTCTAGCCCTCCATTAAACTCTAAAGTGCACACACACACGCAATGAATGCCCAGGCAAATAAAATGCCCTCATATTTTCATTTCCAAGGAAATAACCAGCTTACTTCACTTAATACAATATCCATTTTCTAGTTCTGTGTTTTTTTTTTCCTGTGAGCATGTGTATATTTACAAAATATGCATACAAATCATAGTATAATATGATACACTGTGTGCGTCAGTAACAAGGCCACCTTGAATATAAGGTAATTGCCCACCTCCCAATGGATATGTCTAAAAGTATAATCGACAGTTTGAATATCTAAACATTTAAGAACAAAGCAGAAATAGTCCAGTGTCTACCTGTATTATTTAATATTTGATTTAATCACACATACATAATTTACATCACATTATATAAAATGAACTTAATTTACAAATATTAAATTTTTTCACTCTTAAGCTTCACAGATCAGTTTTACTCAAAATTTCTGACATTTGTGCATTCCTTACCTTGACAGCTACTTTTTGAGCCTCTTAACACTGTCTTTCAGACTACGTCATCTTCACAGTCTCTAAATTGTTCAAAATATAACACCTTTAGAATGCATCAGATGCTGTTGCTGGAAATTTTATCCGAGTTCCAGAGGACCTATTTGCATAATATTAGGATCTGTCTTTTTCTCCTTCCATGTTGATTGCTCTCAGGGTCTGGTGACCTCTGCAATGCTGCCAGCCCCATTCTGCCTTGAAAAGAGGTCTTTCAAATGCTTTCTACAATGGCATTAAATACCGTGTATCCTGGAGTCATACGACCAAGAATATGTGCCAAATCGATGTTGCAGTTTTTGCTTATTATTTAATATTTCCGGGCTCTGACCTCAGAAACACCACAGTTACATTGCTTACAGTAATGTGCCCTCCCCAAATGGTGCTTCAGGATAATCATGTGGTTGGCAGAGCCATGTGCAGATGAGAAATGTTGTCATGGAATCAAAAGACTACCCTCTGAAAGGTAACTCAGGGTCATCATAGGGAGCTGATATTTGGATAAACAGGTTTATTTATTAACCTATGCTTTACTTAATAAATTATAACCTATGTTTTACTTAATATTTTGAGTACTTTTATGTTTTATTAAGTACTTTATTTATTTATTTATTTATTTAGAGAGAAGATCTTGCTCTGTTGCCCAGGCTGGAGTGCAATGGTACAATCTCAGCTCACTGTAGTCTCCACCTCCCCGGTTCAAGCGATTCTGTTGCCTCAGCCTCCCAAATAGCTGGGACCACAGGTGCACTCCAGCACACACAGCCAATTTTTGTATTTTTAGTAGAGATAGGCTTTTGCCACGTTGGCCAGGTTGATCTCGAACTCCTGGCCTCAAGTGATCCACCTGCCTCACCCTCCCAAAGTGCTGGAATTAAAGGGGTGAGCTACCATGCCTGGCTTTATTAAGAACTTTCTACAACAGAATTTTTAAATGCTGAATAGAATTTTCTTGTGTAGAGATGGCAAATTTTGTTTAAGCAGCCCCCTTATTGTTTGGTCTTTGTTTTACTTTCTGAGAATTCCCTATTAGAAAAACAGGGGAAAACCCCTTACGATTGCACCCTTGGGTGCTCTGTTATTTTCTTTCCTGGTATAAATTCCTAGCTATGCAAATGATCTACATTTTTCTGAGGCTTTAATGTATATTTCCAAAAACACCAGTGAGTGAGTTTTTGGATTTTGTTTGTTTGTTTCTGAGACAGTGTCTTGCTCTGTCTTCCAGGCTGGAGTGCAGTGACGCGATCTCAGCGTACTGCAACCTCTGTCTCCCAGGTTCAAGCAATTCTTCTGCCTCAGCCTCCTGAGGAGCTGGGATTACAGGCACCCGCCACCACACCCAGCTATGTTTTTTTATTTTTAATAGAGATGGGATTTCACTGTGTTGGCCTGGCTGGTCTTGAACTTCTGACCTTGTGATCCTCCTGCCTTGGCCTCCCAAAGTGCTGGGATTACAGGCATGAGCCACCATGCCTGGTGAGAGTTTTTATTTATTTCAGCAGTAGGTACAATACCCCTACTCCTTCAGAATCATACAAAGGTGGCATTCTTTTTAAACATCTTCAAATTTGTGGGATATTCACTTAGTCTCTGTGCTTCTCATTCACATTCATTTATTACATAGTGATATTGACTTTTTCCACAAATTTACTGGTCCTGTAATTTCTATTCTTTTGTTTGAGTTCCCTGATATCATTTGTTAACTAGGAAAAATCCAATGGCATCTTATTCAGTACCCACCCCCCAGACATCTCGATTCTAGTTCCTGGTCTTGATTAAGGGCGGATGTCAGGTGTTTGTATGTTCTATGGGCTGACCAGGAGGCTCTTCTCTTCTGGAAAGGCTGGGATAATCCCTGGAGGGTCTGCTCTTGGGCTTGTGGTCAGCCGTTGAGCTCTCCCAGGGCTGGCTGACCGAGGACAGCCTCACGCAGGTGTTTAGCAGGCTCTTGGATAGAGTGGAAGGGGAGCTGTGTAGCAAGCCTTCCAGGATCCAGCATGCTAACCTGAGCTTCTTCACATGGTGGTGGCAGCAAGAAAACAGGCCCCACAGTGCCAGCACCAGCCACGGAGTCAGCGCTGGGCACCTCCCTAGGAGGTGAATATAGGAGGTGTGAGCACATTCTCAACACTCTCCAGAGGTCCTGCTCCCGTGGTTAATTGTGTGATGTCTAGAGCTAATCAAGGTTCAACTTCTAGCCTCGAAGCTTATGAAATGTGCAGTGACAGGCAAGGTACTTAAACCTGCGAACCTCAGTCTTCTTGTCTCCAAAGCTGGCCCGATCATAGCAGCAATCCTGCAGGAGGGAGGGTTAAGGCACTAAGACACATTAAGCACTTAACATAGAATCTGCTTCTTGATAAGAGCTCAGAATGTTTCAGCTGCTGTTACTGAGTCAAATTCTTAGGTTTTAATTTATCTTCCTTTGCAGTGAATTATTTTTAGTTCCTTATGGACACATATCCCTGGTGTTCCCCACCCCACCCTCCCCCAAATGCTAGGATGTGTAGGGATGTCTGAATTCAAAGGTGAGCACAGGTTAGACTCAAAATGAGTTCGTGGCTGCAGACTGAAGGACTGAATTACTTGTCCTTCTGAAGTAGTGATGAGTTAAGGACTGCATTACTTATCCTTCTGAAGTAGTGATTTTCCTCCCTCTGGCTCAGCAGGAATTGAGAATGCAGCAGTATCCATCATGCGACCTAGTTAGCAAACAGTAATGTGGTAACTTCACCACGGGGACATAACTCAGATTCCCTTCATTGTAAAAATGACTGAGATAATTCTTCAGCACCACAATCTTTCATTAGTAAGTTACAAGAGGCAGCGTGTGTGCAATCTGTTATTAAGCATTTAGCCTCCCTTTTGAGAACTTTGCTTGCCAAAATATTATTTCTCACATGATTTTATAAAGACATTCTTAAGTTTCAGTATTCTCCACTCTCTTCTCTTTACTTAATAATCTGGTACAAATGCAGTCACTTAATGAAGACTTTTCTTTTTCCTTCCTCTCTTGCCGTTATGGTTTATTTTCCACACAAGAACCAGAGCTTTGGTCTTTCAAAAACAGAACTTAGTTTGCATGCTGCTGAATACATGCCTGTTTCCCTGAGCTCCAAAGTCACCCTCCTGTTGCTGCAGAAGTGCAAATTCTGCAAATGATTATTTCCCTGATGCCTTTCTGCTGGGTCTTCTCAGTGCAGGAGAGTAGGTAGAAGAATGAGGTTATTCTTTCCTGTTTTCCTGTTCTGTATCATGGTCCTGGGAACAGCTGTTGGCTCCAACATTAGCCACTCTTCAGAATCCAGCTTCCTTTTAACTCTTGGAATCAGACTCAGTGTAGAAGGGTAAGACCCCCATAGAGGTCCAAGAAGCAGCTGCTACAGTGCTTCAGCTCAGACACCTGAGCACCAACCTCCCAGGCCCCTTGTCCATGTTCCTGAGGAAACAGCGGTTCACATCCCGGCTCTGATGGTGAGCACCAAGTCTGTGGGAGCTCCTCCTTTGAGCTCTTAAGTTTTATTAATTATTACTTTTCCCTAGGCCATGAAGATTCCGGCTATTTCCTGCATTTAGTACTTTAGGATGTCTACGTGATCTTTTTTTGGTGTTCTTTTAATTTTCTAACATTTCTGAAAAGAATTCCCTGCATTTACCTTCTCTGCTTGAAATACCCTATATACTATTTTCCTGATTGACTGATACAGTCATGGGAGACTCCCTAGGACAGGAAACAACATTGAAAGGCAGGATTCTGAGATGACTTTGGTTATGTTCTGGTCTCCCTTTTTTTTTTCTTTTTGTTGTTGACAGAGTCTAGTTCTGTCGCCCAGGCTGGAGTGCAGTGGCATGATCTTGGCTCACTGCAACTTCTGCCTCCCAGGTTCAAGCTATTCTCCTGCCTCAGCCTCTCAAGTAGCTGAGACCACAGGAGTATGCCACCATGCCTGGCTAGTTTATTTTTATTTTTAGTGAGATGAGGTTTACCATGTTGGCCAGGCTGGTCTCTAATTCCTAGCCTCAAGTAATCCACCTGCCTTGGCTTCCCAAAGTGCTGTGCTTACAGGTATGCACCACCATGCCTGTTCAAATGTCGTTGGTCTTTAATGTGGTTCCTAGCTCCTTGCCACTGGAAATGCAACTCAGGTAACCTGTAGCTTGCAGGAGCATTGTGTTGACCCATACCTGTGGCTGCTGGGGATGAAATATTGCTTTCTACTTGCTGTATGACCACTGATACCCATAGACTTGAATCAAAATTCCATTTGTCTTTGATCATCATTGTCCCCTAATTAGACCTTGGAGCACCAGAAACTAACATCAACTTGTTTCAAACATTTAATAATCCCTAAAAATCTCAGGAATTTCTCTGTCCCCAGTGTACAAATACTCTAGTTCCTGGATATAGGTTTATTTGGAGAAGACTTAAGACCTGGAGTACATATACATGACGTTGTTCCAGGGTCCCTAGAGTCAAACTGTAGAACTATAGTGATTAAGTATCACTTGGAAATTTGGCTCAAGCCTATGCCACAGGAATCTAAGCAGCTTTACAGACTGTCCCTGTGTAGTTTCCATAGTTTCTGGCTAATTACAGTGAGTATACCTGGCAGCCAGCAGAATCCTCATATTGGTCCCCTGGTCTTTGGAGTGAGGGCAATTATGTAGGAAAACTGAGTGGAAGCTGATTAAATGTCTTTCTATCAGAACAGTAAACCAAAGAAGGATTGCATCTTTATAGGAATTGCAGAGATTAGTGCCACATTCAGAGATTTCAGAAATGCAGGGATGGGGCATCTCCATTTAACTTGCTGAATAGGTCATTATAGAAAGTTGTTAAGTATTAGAAAATAACCACCATCATAAGCTATAGCAAGGGTTATATCTGTGTCAATGAAGCTGCTGCCTACTATGTCTTGACTTTAATGGTGATCAGTACAGCCCCTGGTCCCTACCTTAGAGTCATCTATATGGGAAAAACCTTTTTTTTTTTTTTGCCTTCAGACTAATGAGCAAGAACTACTAGAAAATATTCCTCCACTTAGAGGAGAAAACAATATTCCTTTATTTTTCTATTTAGAACAGTACCAATTCTTCTGTTCTATATCATAATATGGGTTAACGGTTAACCACCTTTTCTTAAAGAACAGATTATATGTATTTCAGGCTTGCAGTCCATACAATCTCTCACTCAACTGTTCAACTCTGTTACAGCTGAAAAGTAAACACAGACAATAAATGGGTTTGGCTACTTTCTAATAAATCTTTATATACAAAATCAAGCAGGCTGACTGCAGGGCATAATTGGCAGACTCCTGGTGGACAACAGAGAAATGTGATGAGTTTAACATCCCACTGGACTCCACTCTGATTCTGTACATTGAAGATCTCAAAGTGATTCGACCTGATAAGCAGTAATTAGCAAATTATCTTAGAAAGCTCAGAAAGAATCTTGATCACAAGAGTGGAAGATCAGTCTACAAAAGTTTAGTGACTGGCTACATGAGAAAATTAATGGAAATCTAGTGGCTGGGAGCATGTTTGAGCATGAGACCTTCAATGTGAATAACATTTTGCTGTACTTTCTATGAATTTTGTTAACAATACACGCCACATTTGAGTGGCAGCCAGTAATCAATAAAGGCTGCCAGTTTCAGTAAGGTCCAGAGAAAGAAATTATCTTGTATATATCTATGGCAAAACTGAAAAGGAAAAATAGTGCAGAGCCTAAGGATTTTTTTAAAGCCTACTTTGTTTGAGATCGTCACACAATCTCTATTCAAAGATAGTATTCTCTTGGAGAAAAAGAGCTTTTTTGCTGGCGAGCAGAACTTAAGGCAGTTTGGAAGTTTAAACTTCTCAGTTTCTTCCATTCAAATGTCCCATTCAGTATGTTAGTGTTTCATACTTTTTTCATCATTTTTCAGCATTGGCAAGGTAAACCTATTGCATGTATGCATTTAGTATACTTTCAGCTCTGCTACTCTTGGAATCAGATCATTGGCCTCATTTTCAGCATGGGCTGATGCATTCACAAGATACATATCCTTTAAACCTTCTGTAACGAACATCTGGCTTTTGAGAACTTGCTTGAATTTGGCACTTTGGCATGAACTTATTTCATTTTTCAAATTCTCTAGTATGATCAAGCACATTGAAAATGTTTATAATTACCATTGTTCTTAAGTCAGTTAAAATCCCTTCTATTTCATCCTTCCACCTGTACGTCTTGCTAATTAAACACAGGTGACCATCTTGTGAAATTTTTATGCCATAAAATGGCAAAGCTTATTAACATCTTATTTATAACCAGCAATGGGTTCTTAATGCTCCCCAAATGGTCCTGCTTTCTGGAATCTCTTCCAACTCTAATTGTCTTTAATAGAGTTATCTTTAAAAAGACAGACTAGTATGTTTATCATATACTGATGCATTATTAGACAATTGTCAATTCTGGGCAGGAAGAATGAAGAATAAGTAAAGTTGTGCAAGAAAAAAAATAATGGAAAGCAATACATTACTGTACTCACTACTGCTTATAAATACATCACAGGAGACAGAAAAGAATGATCAGCAAGGAAAATTCATTCCTCTGCGCACACTCATGAAAGGAAAGAAGGAGTCATGTGTCTGCCTGGTCCTCTCCTGTCCTTTGTTTCATATTGGTTCAAATTTGGTCCACCATAATTAACTCTGCACTTCTAGGTTGTTTCTGGCTCTTTTGGATATCATATCCCATGTTTTACATGGAAAGTTTTATTGATAGCTTTTAATAGATGTGGTCGAAGGAGCCAGAAACTTTAGTATGTGGCTAGTCAGCCAGACTACAAGAAGTGACCAGGTGTAGTGTCCACCTGTGTGAGGGTAAGTAATTTATTGGTCACCAGCCATGAAAGCAAGTTACTGAATGTAGGTTGACCAGCAATAAGAATGAGATTTATGTTTGAGATAGTCACTATCCAAAAAAAAATTATGGAAGTTGCTTTGTAGAACCCTAGTATCAATACATGATATTTCAATATTTTACATATTGACATATTGATTTTATGACTTTTTTAGATCATAGATACTTATTAATTTAAAAATATTTGTCAAGCGTTGTTCTAGTTATTGGAGAAAATAATATGATTCAAGGATTGTAGTTGACTTCCACTAACACAAGATCAAGAGATAAATATATAAAAATATTATCTAGATGCTAAGTGTTATTTTTCTACTTGCAAATTATTTGACCCATACAAGAATGCCTTGTTTTGGTTGGTTTTATTAGAGGAGTTATGATATAACAAATACTGTATATTGATAGCACTATATAAACTGTGGAATTTGCTGCATAGAGATAATGAATACAACATAATCTATCAAATTTTGACATTAAGATTGTTACTAGAGTAATTGAGTATCTTCAGTATTGTGCTTGCTCACTCTTGCTTATATTTAAGTAAGAGGTGTTTTCTATACTTTTGAGACGATAGTGTGCGAGCTGTGCTGGGCAGGATGGCTTGTCTAGTTTCGCATTTCTGTGGCTCTCTATTCTGTTATCATGGTATATTCCAATAAATTGTCCCTAGTTTATCTACCTCTTGAGTATTTTCTGATGTCTGCCTCTCTTGATCCTCTTCCCTATTAATTACTATACTTTCCGCTTTTATCCCCAACAACCCTGCCTTTATCAATTTTTAATTTATTTCTTCTAGTTTCCTTGGCTGCAATTATTTTGCTAAGAGCTGTGAGGATTCTGACCTCTTCTGGCATGTCATCCAGCAGCACTCTCCACAGAGTCCCTGTACCTGTGCAATTAGAGCCTTGAAGCCCCATTTTCCTCCTCACAGTTATGCTTTAGACTCACCGTCCAAGTCTTCCTCTTTGAGTAGAGACACTTCTTGGGAGTATAACCACCTGTCGGTAGTATTTGAATGTTGCTGCTCAGAAAAAAACAAACAAGCAAAAACTTCTTTTTTACTCATCCTTTGCTTGGGCACAGACTACTTATTCCCAAGTGGTGCTTGCTGCTTTAGAAGGTTCAGCAATCCCAATTTTTATTATGGGGTTTTAGAGGATGCTTTTTCACCTCTTTATTGCAGAAATTATCTACATTTTTTTTGTATATGATACTTTGATATTGTGATTCCTCTGTTGTTTTATGATAGGTTCTGTAGAATTCCAAACAATTTTTTAGTATGATTGCTACTCTCATCTTCCCTCTAATAATCTATGCTTAAATCTATCACTTAATAGAGAATTTATAGATTTTTAATTGTTTAAATATATTTCAGCACATATTGTCCAAAATGTCTCTAATAATTAAATTTCCACTAACAATCATAAGAAAAGATATTTCCTTGAATCTTTACTGGTTAAAAAAATATTGCAACTTTCTATTTTGTCCAGTTTGTTAGATACAAGGAAATATGTAATATTTTTTCTGACCTTTTCTATGACTCAGTGTTCATACACTTTGCATGTATTTTAAATTTTAAATTATCCGAGTGCTCATCGCTACTGCCCATTCTTATCATGTGTCCACTTGCTCATTGATCCTTGAGAATCTGTAAGAGCTGCCGTTTGTCTTCTATAAATTATATATTACAACAGGCTTCTGTGTTGCAATTTTCCTCCTAAGAATATTTTTCCTATTTATTTTGAGTTTTTTGTTTGCTGTTTTAAAATATATTGTATATTTCATGTCTCTATTTTCCTTAGCAGCTTCTCTGTTTCTGTTCTTGGATTAAAACACTGGTCTAACTCTTGGATTAAAACACTGGTCTAACTCCTGTGTGTACATATATATATGTACACACCCAGTCATATAAAAGCGTTAGGAAACTAGCTCAGTGTGACAAAGTGAATCTATTCAAAACCTTTAGCAAATATAAGACCCAAGGAAGAGCTTTCACTCTGAAATTGGGAATCTCATGAATGTCCATTCTTACTACTTCTACTCAATATTGTACCAGGTGTTCCTGCCAATAAAATAAGAAAAAATAGATTTAAATTTTTGGATTAGAAAAGAATACTTTCTTTTCTAAATAAACTCCATTTCATGGCATTTTTTTCTTAATAAAGAAAATCCAAAATCATCTACAAAAGAAACTGCTTAAATTAAGAAATGACTTTGACAAATTTGCAGGATTAAAAAACCTACCACCATTCTATCTATATGCTAGCAACACATATTTTGACATTGTAATTTTTAAAAAGTCTCTTACAATATAATCCACAAACATGAATTGCTTAGAGAAATATTTAAATAAATATGCATAAAGTCTATAGGCTAAAAATTACAAAATGCTGATGAAAGGCATTAAATAGACATAAATAAATGAAAAATATACTTTGTTCATGGATCTGAAGGCTCTCTACTTTCAATATGTCAGTTATCTTTAAGTGGCTATATACTTCTTAACATATTAATAAAAAATTCAGTAGGCATTTTGAGCAATTGACAAGCCAATTGTAAAATTTAAATAAAAAACTAAATCTCTTAAAATAGCTATAATGGCCAATTTAAGATGTAACGTAACAATGACAGTACACTAGGTCCTTGAGGAATCGCCACACTGTCTTCCACAATGGTTGAACTAATTTCCACTCCCACCAACAGTGTCAAAGTGTTCCTATTTCTCCACATCCTCTCCAGCATCCGTAGGTGATGGGGGGTGGCGGTAGCAAACCATATTGCCATGTATGTATCTATGTAACAGTCCTGCACGATCTGCACATGTACCGCAGAACCTAAAGTACAGTTAAAAAAAAAAAAAAAAACAATGACAGTACACTAATCAAGACAATGTGGTAGTGGTATTTGAGTTTGGATAGACATAAATTGAACAGAATAGAAATTTCAAAAGAAAACTACTGAAGCTTTTAAAATATTTGTCAATGTTGCCAAGTTCACTTAATGGAGAAAACATTGTCTTTGTAATAAATGATGCATGCACACAGAAATACACAAAACTGAAATTGAAGGTGTGAAGCAAGAGCTTCACACCTTGCTTCACACCTTACACAAAATTAACTCAAGCCCAATTATCTCCGGGAATGCAAAGATCAAAAACTTTTAAATTCTATCAGACTATACAGAAGAATATCTTTGTAATATTGGGTTAGGCAAGTACTTCTTATACGGGACACAAAAACATAAATCATAAACAAAATCAATGTGACAAACAAAACTACAGATTTCTTGCTCTCAGAAAGACAGTGTTATAGAAATAAAAAGAGAAGACTAGATTTTGCTAAATTATTTTAAAAACTCATTATCTAATATACTTACACAATAATACTAATTTAGTAACAGAAAGGCAACAGGTTGACCTACCCATCACCAAAAAAAGAGGGGAAGAGTTAAAAATTTGAAGAGACATTTCACCAAAACAGAGTAGTAGGTGGCAAAAGAAGTACATGAAAAGATGCCCAACATCTTTATTTTACAGGGAAATGCAAATAAAACTGCATATAAATTACCATTTCACGTAACTAATTAAACGAAATTTAACAAAACAAACATTAGCACCATCAAATGCTGGTACAGATGTGAAGCAACTGGAACTCTCATTTCTTACTGGTAAAGGACAGTAGGAGTGGCTTGAACACTTTGGTGAACAGTTTGGCAGGTTTTTTTATGAAATTAGCAATCCTTTTCCCAGATATATACCCAAGGGCAATAAAAGCATTTCCCACAGGGACTTATAGGCCAATGTTTATACAATTTTACCAATAGTCAAATGTTGAGGGTGGAAATCTGAAGTTCAAACTGTTAAATGGATTTGTAAATTTTGATACACCTATACAAGAGAATTAGTCAGCAATATACAGAAATAGCCATTGACATGGATTAATCTCAAAAGTATTAAGCTACATGTAGGAAGGAGACATTGAAGAGAGTAGACACATGCCGTCTGGATCCTTTTATGACATTCTCATACAGCCAAAGTATAGGGACAGTGATCATATCTGTGGTGGCCAGGACCTGGTCCTGCAGGGAGAATTAACTAGGAGAAATGAGAACTTTCTGGGGTGATGCAAATGTCCTGCATCTTGATTAAATTCAGTACTGATGCCTCTGATACATGTATTAAAACTTCTGTAAATTCTCATCGACCAAAAGCATGTAAATAACATCTCAAAGAACCTAGCTTTGAAATAAGGGATATAAGGATACAGATCCCGAAATGTAAAATCATGCCTTGCCTTCCCAACCTTCAATAATTATTTGATCTATGACAAAAGTAAATGAGATATAATTTCTAAGTTCTTCAGAGGATTATGAAATTATTTTTTATTCACCGCTGCAATGAATTATTTGTAATTTGTTGAGCCACAATATTATTAAGTAAATTCTAGAAATTAATGTTGCACTGATTATAGGTTCAAATGAATCTTTATTCTCACACATAAAGCCCTAATTTACAGATCCAAATATACATATTTTTGCTATATACCTGCCAGAATCCTTATCTCTAGTCTATATTGGCATGTTCATTATTTACTGAACAATGTTGTTTTTTGTTTTTTGTTTTTTTTGAGATGGAGTCTTGCTCTGTTGCCCAGGCTGGAGTGCAATGGTATGATCTCAGCTCACTGCAACTTCCACCTACTGGGTTCAAGCAATTCTCCTGCCTCAGCCTCCTGAGTAGCTGGGACTACAGGAGCACACCACCATGCCCAGCTAATTTTTGTATTTTTAGTAAAGACGGGGTTTCGTCATGTTGGCCAGGCTGGTCTTAAACTCCTGACCTCAAGTGTTCTGCTTGCCTCAGCCTCCCAAAGTGTTGGGTTTACAGGTGTGAGCCACCATGCCTGGCTTGAACAATGTTTTTATTTCTTTGTTCTTCTATATCCACAACCTTGGGACTCAATCTTTAGGAATAAAAATAAAAACACAAACACTTGAGATATATACATAATCTAGGCCTGTGCTTGGTGTACAGAGAGGTGAAATATAAGAAGCAAAAATAAATTAAAGATGTCCTTAAGAAAGTTATCATCTAATGGGCAGATTCAGAAACCCAGGCAGAATTACAAGTTTCTAGGGCATATGAGTGAAGTACCATTCAAATGAAAGGAAAGTACAATTTTCGTTAAACCTGGCTGGCCAAACATGAGGACATTGTGAAATGGAAGTGGTATGATTAGTTTGTTGGGGAAAGAGGGAGACAGGTACAAATAAAATCAGCAAATTGTTCATGTGAAAGTGGAAGCATGATCAGTGACAGAGATGAAAATCAGAATGCACATGGCATTTATAAATGTGCATAATAAATTCTGTTATATTTTTATTTCCTGTTCAGATGGAGGGAAATAAACGTGAAAACATGAACAGGAGGAGATAATCCCTTGCTGGATAGATTGGGGGGCCATCACAGATAAAGATATTTGCTTTACTGTACATTAAACCTCTAATTAAGGTCTTGGTACCCAGAAGGAACAGACAGAAATGTGGGGCTTTCCAGCAGAGAGAGAACAACCCCAAGTGTATCCATGTATTAAGCCCTTTAAGCTTCTCAGAAGTCAAAGAGTTTGAGCTGGTGTCTCCAAGATTGCTTTGCCAGTCTCAGTATATGCTGCTGGAATCACAGAGGACGATATTGCCCAGGGGCTTCCAAATTCGGAAAAAGAAGGGCAGAAAAAATTTCCTGAAATATTTGCAAATATCATAGAGTTTGGGGGAGAATAATGCTACTTGTTTTTAACGGCAAATTATTTAAAGATAAAGTCTTACATTTTTGTATTTAACAAGCATGAATTGTTACAGGCTCTTTTGACTGGATCAGAGAAATCATCTTTTCTAAGCTTCTTAGTGTGCAGGTGAGAATTACAGAGGTTAATCGTTTTGCCTAAAGTAATAAAAGTTTAATGGTGGAATTGGAAAGTGTCTAATTGGGATATTTCCCAATTCTCTGTAAAATCTTTCCTGTATGCCACAGCTGGATGTCGTGATATTTAAGAACATAAAGAGTGTTTGAGTAGTTAACATCTCAGTCCAAGTCCTCTCAAGGCTTATCAGCAGGTCGTCTCTGCGTGGGGGAAAACAGAGTCACCACCTAGGGGGCATTAAAGAAAGCACGGGCATGTGACGGAAGCACAGCGGATGTCAGCCCAAACACGCCAGCCAGGCGTCATGACAGATGCCACTGTAAGAGAGGAAGGGACGTCATTCCTAGGCTGGTCCCACCTCATCCACACAAACAGACCTCCTCCTTAGCCATTGGCAGAAGCGTATTTTCCTTTCCAGAGTGTTTCCACATCTGAAAGGAAGATACCCTTTGGAACTACGTCAGGATTACTATACTCTTTGCCTACAAATGTCCTTGAAAAATATTTCCCCACCTCTTGTTATGGACCAATGGCCAAGAACATTGGTTTGAATGCATATGTCCCTCCAGAGTTTAAATGTTGGGACTTCAGTCCCACGGTGATAGTAAGAAAAGATGTGGCCTTTTGGGAAGTTAGTAAATCCTGAGGTTTCTCCTTCATGAATGGGATCAGTGCCCCATAAAAGAGGTTTCAGAAAGCTGCCTGGCCTCTTTGTCCTAAGCCCTGTGAGGACACCAAGATTAAACCATCCATGAGGACCAGCCCTCCCCAGACAATGAACCGGACAGTGTCTTGATGTTGGAGTTCCAGCCCCCTAGAGCTGTGAGAAATACATTTCTGTTGTGTACGCATTACCCAGGCTCAGGTTTTCGGTTTTAGCAACACAAAATGGACTCAGACAATCTCCTTGAGGAAGCTGCAGCACTCCTTTCACTGTGTGAGGTAGGAATATTTTTTCCAAGTGCTGGATACCCATCCCAGGCAGCTCCATCTGCATGTCCATGTGGCTCTCCATCCCAAAAGGTGGTCTATGTGTCTTCAAAGGTTGCCTAACCTTGGATTCTTTTCAGCATCTGTGGAGCTCCTACAGACATCAGAGGCAGGACTCCCTTCCAAGGACTGGCTTTTATCATTAAACAAAGTTCCCAAACTTTTAGGGCAAAAAATAATAAAAGCATATAACTGAGTATTTGCTCTTACAAGAGTAGGAAACCTATATCTCAAGGACATTGGTAAGCCACCATTTTTTATGAAATGGGAATTTTTTTTAACGGCACTGGAAAGAAGAAGAAACAGATCAACTATTCCCAGTAAGCTGCTGTTGCTTCATGGGGTACTTTAAGTGACAGTGTGCAAACACAAGCGTAACACAGCCTGGCTCAGTGTACACTGGAGAATGAAACGGTCGCAGAGTTGAAAACCAGAGAACTGTGCCCACGTCAGCCCCTTTGAAAAAGTCAGTCAAAGAAAGTCAACTTTGACCCAATAGGGGGAAATGCTCTCACATTAAAGGTGTCCTCATTTTTCCCCCCTCCAGCCACATAATTACTCATATGTGCCTTCCTCAAATCACAGCTCGCAAAAGAACTGGCAGAGCAGACCCAGAGGAAAATTGCAGCAGAATAGCAAATTGGGCTGGCAAATTCATTTCTTCTGCCATTTGATGGCATTTACAAGGAGCACATGGCAGAAGGCCAGCTTGCCTTCCCAGCCTCAGGTCAGAAGGCTAGTCTGTGTGCTGGTACCTTGGGCTCAAGTCAGGAGCTGCCTGGCAGGCTGTGTGTAATTAGTCAGAGCCATTTAAGAACAGAGCTACTGCAGTTTTCCCTATTATGACTGTCTGAAGAGTGTGTCTCCATTTTTTTTCCAAGCTAACATTAGGCTTACTGCCAGTGAAGACAGAAAAAGACTCAATAAAAACAAGAAGTCAGTCGATTCAGGCAGGGAAAAGAGTGCATGGTCAGCAAGGGAGGATTCTACTTTCTAACAGGACTGTCAGCAGCCACAGCCCCCATAGCAGATGCTGCATGTACCTAACAGGCATCCAATTCTATTTTGTTTTGTTTTCAAGAATCTAAGACAAGGAGTTCTTCTCCCTGATTACAGAAGACTTCTACCTTGTCATTTTCTGACCTACATTTTTTCTCTCTGCATCTTGATCCCCTGAATTTACTCTGTTTGGATCTTTCTTACCAATTAGTTAAAAGTTCAGTGTTGAAACAAAGTCACATTTTCTATATAGGAAAATAGGAGAAATACACATTAATCCATTTGATGAATATTTTACTAAAGAAAAAATGTCAATGTTGATTAGTAACACATCCCCCTCTGTAAGAGATATTCTTATTATTATCGTATTCTGGAACAATGGGGACCACATACTTCCTTATCCACTCAGCCAACTGGTATTGAGGTAGAGATAATGTTATTCTTTGCAAGTTAAGAAAATTTTAAGAACACATGCGAGAGTCATCTCTGAAAAGCATGCCAGGTGATGGTGATGCGATAGTGAATACGATGTCTCTCATCTCATCACTAATTTCAGAGAAGAGACAATGCATACAATTCTTATGTAAAGATCACACTGCATCCTGGAGAACTGAGAAGATAATCATCCTAATATGGCATCAGTCTCTTAGGTACATTTTTCCTGAGTCTAAAAAAGTGTGGATCAAACTGTCTCGATGCAGAAGATTTAAACAGATACAATGAAGTTATCTCGGTGACACGTTTCAGGCGCAACAGTGTTGGATTTCAATATCGTATTTCATATAACCAAATTGTACCAAATGAGATTAATCCATTTGCATTTTCTTCTACATGATGATAATATGATTTGTTTTCTGTGTCCCAGATCCAGGTAGAGGTGTCAGAGCCAGAGTGTCTGGATTTGAACCCTGACTCTACTCTTAGGCCGTTGACACATTCCTTAATCTCTTTGAATTTCAGAAAAATACAGATAACACTTATTGGGACCATTTTTAAAAAATGAAAGAGTTATCCCAGGAAAAGAACTTAGGTTTACAATTTCTGTGAATCAACAAATTCTCCATGGACCATGCACTTAGACTGCCCTATACATTTTAGGGTTTGGGGAGTGATTTACCATTCAAGGAAAACTTAAAGCTATTCCTTAAACACAAGAAAATAAAACAAATACTTCTTATATTGAAATAAGCTAATCCTTTTCCAATGGAATAGTTTTGACATTTTTAAGTGCAAAACCACTGTTATAAATTTTAAAGGAAGTTAAAGAGCAAGAAAATAGCTTAACGGATAAATCACACCTAGGTCATTGAAAGTGTCATTATACAATGAGAACACATGGACATAGGGAGGGGAGCATCACACACTGGGGCCAGTTGGGGGTGGCTAGTGGAGGGACAGCAGGGGGTGGGGAAGTTGGGGCTGGATAACATAGGAAGAAATCCCAGTTATAGGTGATGGGGGAATGGAGGCAGCAAACCACATTGCCGTGTATGTACCTATGCAACAATCCTGCATGATCTGCACATGTACCCCAGAACCTAAAGTACAATAATAAAAAAAGAAAGTGTCATTATTACTTAATCTTAACAATACACCTTGCCTTCACAAGTTCTTATAAGTGACTTTAAGTTCTACCCAACATTATTATTTCAAAAGAAGCATCTGACTTTAAGTAACATTACCCAGAAAAGCGACAACTGAAAATACTTTTTCAAAGATTGCAAGATGAAAAATTGTTATGTAACGATTGTAGAAGGAGTAAGAAAGATGTTGATATCATTTGCTTTAAAAGGATTAAAGGGAATACACAAATATCCGTGCCTGCAGCCTTCCTGCAGGTAAGTGTCTTCTCTGGAGCTCCACTAATCCGTGAGTCCAAGGCCTTCCTGTGGGTAAGGGCTGAGATGGTTGCAGCTATGCAGCACAGTTTAGGGTTTTGGAAATGTAGAAAGGGCAAGGATAAGTCTCCAACCCAGAGAACAATGTGGTCCTGAAAATGTGTCACTCTTTGGGATTTTCTTAGTTATATGCAGCAACCTCCCTGTTGCCTGAGGAGATCAGTGAGAAATTACTTTAAGGATCTCAGTGTTCACCTGAAGGAGACCTTGTCATCCAGCACCTCAGCCAAGGAGAGGGACTTGGTGTCATTTGTTTCCAGAAGGATGGAGGCAGGGTGTTGTTGAATGAAAGGCTGCTCACGGGCTCCCCAGCCCGGGTTCTGATTTGGCTCTTTCAATCTTAGAAATGCCATCTAACTTCTCCAGGTTTTGGTTTCATTATAAATACAACAGATTGATGTCTAAAGTTTCTTTTAGCTATAAAATTCAATGCCATGATTTTTTTTTAGTAATTTATTTTGTTATACAATAGATAAACTACATAAGTGCCTTAATATTGAATGTACGTATCACTCAATTATTGTCTGTATATAACCACTATTTAGGGCAAAATATAGCACATTTCAGGAGTGATTCTCATATTCCTTCTCAGGGCAACCTGTCAGTGCTCCCCACAGGCAACTGAAGCATCCACTTGTATTTCATGGGTTACTGTCCTTTGATCTTGTCACTATACTATGAAATACAGTGCCAAAGTTAATTTGTAATTTTACAAGAGTTAACAGCAATCATTACCTAGTAAAATATGTTGCCCATATATACACCATGGAATACTATGCAGCCATAAAAAAGGATGAGTTCATGTGCTTTGCAGGGACATAGATGAAGCTGGAAACCATCATTCTCAGCAAACTGACACAAGAACAGAAAACCAAACACTGCATGTTCTCACTCATAGGTGGAAGTTGAACAATAAGAACACATGGACACAGGGAGGGGAACATCACACACTGGGATCTGTCAGGGGGTTTGGGGAGGGTTAGTATTAGGAGAAATACCTAATGTAGATGACTGGTTTATGGGTGCAACAAACCACTATGGCGAGCGTATACCTATGTAGCAAACCTGCACGTTCTGCACATGTATCTCAGAACTTAAAGTATAAATAATAATTGAAAAAAATATGTTGCCCATATCAAGTATTTATCTATATTAAATAAATTATCAAGACCGTTATAAAATGAATAACTTTTAATGTTATATATTAATAAAATTATTCATTATAATGCTGTCCTTTTTTTTTTGGTGACTGCAGACGATAAAATACTGAGACATTGACTATGATTTCTTTAGCTGTGGTCAAAATTTAAAAATTAGGTTTTAACAATGCCTTCTAGGCAAATTAGACATTTCCTTTTTATAAATAATTAAAATCTATATTAAAAGGGCACAAATATTTACTTAACATTTCAGTTGTGTAATAATGTTCTTACTCTTTAGTTCCAAATCCTCCCTCATTTCAAAATCACATGGAGCCATCCATGTTTTCATGTTATGCAATCAGGTCTCTGAATATAAAGCTTGTTCATTTTGAAGCATGGCCTGTGTACATAGGCCGTATGGGCTTTTAAAATAAGTTGGGGCCTTGGGGCATTTTCAGTGGCATTTCCCGTTAGCCTCTGTGGACCGTCCCATCTCCTGCATTTCCCCTTTTTTATCACACAGTGGCAGCTCCCATTCTAGTATTCATTGCCTGTGCTGTATTCATGAAGGCATGAAGATGGGGAAGGATGGGGAGCTGGTGCGAATCAGCGGGAAAGAACAATACAGCATTTCAAATAAATGATGGCAAAGCTGTGTCATCATGATACGACCACCAGCAAGTCACCAGTGACGGCTGCGTCATCACTGTATCATAACCTGCAAGTCTACCCAAAGTCACACTGGCAACCACCCTCCTGAGGACGAATACAAATGCTGTGTCTGTCTGAAGATTCAGATCAAGGAATTAGTGGTTCTTCAGTTTTTTGGAAGGATTAGTGTGTGCGTATGCATTCGTGTGTGTGTGTGTGTGTAATATCAAGTGCCCTGTGATATTTCAACCAACTATTCCAGATCTTGTTTTAACTGCCCCATTTGATCCATTTTGTTTCTTAGTTTATTTCCCTTTTGGGGTTCCACTGTGTACGCCGTTGCAGGGCAGATCTGCCTTGTTCCTACTTCTGGGCATTCTCTAGATTATGTGCAGCATTCAGTTCACTTTCAACCTGCTGGATGTTAGAGACTATTGACCCATGCAGCTGCCTGCCTGGAGCTCCACGCAGGTCCCTGGGTGTAATGTGGGTCTGACCACAGGAGGAGCATGGGGATCTGAAGGGAGAAGATGTGAGGAGACCAGGCATCCCCGTCTAATGTGGAGAGGACCAGCTTCCAATCACTCCTGGCTGCAGCAGCCAATTTGGAAATTTTTGATTTGCATAAAAGCCCCATCCTTTTTATCCTGTTTAAACAGAGAAGTCATTTAAATCACCTAAGCACACTTGAAGTGAGATCTGAAGGATTTAAACAATGCCTCTCATTAAACTAATGTGAGAGCTGGAGATATTTCTCAACATTTTTTTAATCTCTAGATTTTCTTTCTAATCTCCAATTTGGAGATATTTGCTGACGTATTTTCTATTGAATGTAAAAAGCCCAGTTCTATAGAAGGAGAAATAATTGGCATAAAGTTAAGAAAATTTGTGTGAAAGTCAGAAAACCTGGAAATCCTGTCTGCTACTGTGTGCAGACAGGTCTCCTGGCCATAGCCTTGCCATCTCTGAGTAGAGTGAGCAGGTCCAAGCCCGCTCAAGGGAAGGACAAGCTGAGAGCTGCAGCTCAGCTCTGGGACTTCTTCTCTCTAACACAGCGTGTCTTTGGCCAGAAAGCCAGACTGTTACCAGGTGTCCTAGATATGGCCTGTCTCCACTTCCTGAACGTGTGAAGCTTTTTAGGGCAGAGTTCTTTTCCCAGAATCTCTATTGCGGTTATACTAGCCAAGGTTCTCCAAAGAAGCAGAACCATATTGAAATTTGTGTGTGTTTGCACACACACATATGCACAGAAAGAGATTAACTATGGAAATTAATTTCCATAATCAGGAAGGCTGAGCCATCCCACCATGTACCCACTGAGAGCTGGAGACCTAGCAAGGCCCGTGGTGTAATTCACACCAAGTCTGAATGCCTGGGAATGGAGAGGAGGGGCTGGGGCCCTGGTAGGAGTCATTGAGCCCAGAGGCCTGAAAACCAGAGCACCCATAGCTGAGAGCAGGAGGGGACTGAGGTCCCAGCTGAGGCAAAGAGCAAGTCCACCTTCTTCTACCTTCATGTTCTATCTGGGTCCTCCCTGGATGGGTAATGTCCCCTCACATTGGGGAGGGTGGATCTGCTTTACTCAATGGCTTCAAATGCTAATCTCTTCCAGAAATGCCCTCACAGACACATCCAGAATTAAAGTTTTGCCTGCTATCTGGACATCCCTTAGCCCAGTCAAGTTGACCCCTAAATCGACCACTGCAGCAGGCCACAGACTAGCTATGTGTGGCCTACATCTTGCCTCTGAAGAATAATGTCAGCAAGGGGACTGGGTATGCCCTGTTTGTTTTCACTGAGGATGTTTTCCCTCCACCTTGCCACCACACAGTCTGTAACAATGAGTTTTTCTTGGCTTATATATTCAGTCCTTGGATTGTTCTGTAATTGACTTGAACAACCACCAGTGAGTGAAAACACAACTATTTTGTAAAATTTTCTCAAAGAATCAGCTTTTGCTTTCATTGATGTTTTCTGTTGCTTTTTTTGTTATGCTTTTCACTGTGATTATGAGTATTTCCTCTCCTACTATATTTAGGGAATACTTACTTGTTTTTCCTCCTAGTGTTTTAATGTAAAAACCGGGATGGTTCGGTTAAGAAATTCTTCTCTACTGTTGGCACTTAGGACTCCAGCTCTTACTAGGCTGCCTTAGTGTTGTCCCACACATTTTAATACATGGTATTTTCTTATTCATTATGTAGATTTCCTTGTTTTCTTTAAGCTTTTTTCTTTGAACTATGTATTATTTACAAGTGTGCTGATTAGTTTCTAAATATGTGGGAATATACCACAGTTCTTCCCTTTATTGGCTTCAAGTTTAATTCCATTTTGATCAGAGAACAACCTTCTATGACTTGAATCTGCTAAGGAATCTTCTGTAATTCTTATTTTTGTTTCTCTAGATATAATGCACAATTTTTTTCTTTTTACAAGATTTTCTTTTTATCACTGTCTTTGAGCAATTTGTGATGTTTTCTTCATGTTTCTTTTAAATTAGTAAAATTTAGAAAATAATTGACTATTATATTTTCAATTTTTTTCTGTTTCTCCCCCTCTCTCCTCTCTTTGGAGACTCCAATGGCACTAGCATTTGGCAACTTGAATTACTCTACTTTTTCCAGAGGATCTATTATATTTTATTTGTTTGTATTTCTCTGTCTCATTTTAGTTTCTGATGTTGATATAGCTTCAAATGCACTAGCCTTTTATTCTAAAATGACTAATTTACCATTAATCTTGTGCTTTATATTTTCCATCTGATATATTATAGTTTTCATATCTATAATTTTGAATTTTAAAAAATAGTTTCCATGTCTCTAAGTTTTTTGAACATGTGGAAGGCAGTTGTAATAATATTTCATATACTTGACAGGCAAGTCTGATATCTATGACAGTTCTGTTAGGTTTTAATCAACTGATTTAGTTCTCATTACTGGACACTGTTCCAAGGGTTTTACATTTATTAACTCACTTAATTCTCATAAAACCCCTTTGAGATAGGTTTAATTACCATTCTTGTTTAAGATGCAGCAACCAAAGTCTAGAAAGGTTAAATAACTTGCCTAAGATCACAAAGTACTACTTAGAGCCTGCATTTGAAACCTAATCTCTGCTGTGCTCCCTCTTAAAAGTGAATATGGTGAATAATCACCACAGATCAAATCAATTTAATCTGTCAAGTTTGTAAGGATTTACTGAGGGTTTTTAAATAAGTTTTTAAATGAAAAAAATAAGAATAAAAAAATACTAAAGAGCCTTATATATTCTGAAATCTACCAGAAAGTGAAGACAAATAACTTGATAGAAAATGCTGTATTATCACAAACCCTGTGTTGATTTATAAGTCAAACTGTACTTGAACAAAGCTGAAGGATTAACTTGGAGTGCATTGAAGACAATGCTTTGCAAATGCAACCAAATCAAAAATAGACAAATGGAACCCAAGTAAACGAAAGTGCTTCTACTCAGCAAAATAAACTATCAGCAGAATAGACAACCCACAGAATGGGAGAAAATATCTACTAACTATGCATCTGACAAAGAACTAGTACCTAGAATCTGTAAGGAACTTAAATCAACAAGAAAAAAAACCACAAATGATCCCGTTAAAAAGTGAACAAAGGACATGATCAGACACTTTTCAGAAGAAGACACACACAGCCAACATGTCAGGATGATTATCATTAAAAAGAGAAAAAAAAATAATAGATGTTGCCAAAGCTCTGGAGAAAAGAGAATGTTTATCCACTGCTGGTGGATGTGTAAATTAGTTCAGTGCCTGTGGAAAGCAGTTTGGAGGTCCCTCAAAGATCTAAAAACAGGACTGCCATTCAATCCAGTAATTTCAGTACTGGGTTATACCCAAAGGAATAAAAATTGTTCTACCATAAAGACACACGTGCATGTGTTTATTGCAGCACTATTCATAATAGCAAGGACGTGGAGTCAACCTGAGTACTCATAAATGGTGGATTAGATAAAGAAAATGTGGTACATATACACCATGAAATGCTACACAGTTGTAAAAAGGAGTGAAATTATGTACTTTACAGCAAAATGGATGCAGCTGAAGGCCATTACCCTAAGAGAATTAACATAGAAGCAGAAAACCAAATACATGTTCTCACTTGATAAGTGTAAGCTAAACGTTGGGTACACATGGACACAAAAAAGGGAACAATAGACACTGGGGGCTCCAAAAGAGGGGAGTGTGGGGGTCAACAGTTGAAAAAATTACCTACTGGGGACTATGTTCACTACTTGGGCAACATGATCGTTAGAAGCCCCAACCTCAGTGTCACTCAATATACCATGTAACAACTGTGCACATTTTGTACCCCTGAATCTAAAGTTAAGAAAAAAGACAAATAAAAACAGTGTTTTAAATAGTGACCATGAAAAGTCTCCATCTACAATCTACCCTCATTCCCTTAATGTAATCAAAAATATTTTAATTGAGTAGTAGCAAGAATAAATAGGCATTTTTTTATAATGCAATAACTTATAAAGACATCTATGACTGTTTCAATGTATGTTAAAGAAGAATAAATATGAAACATGGGAACTAAAGTAACTTTTTACATAGCTTTTGGAATTCTGTAATGCAAACCGCATTATTTGCACTACAATGTGGAGAGTATTGACAACTTTTGGATCTGTGGGTGAGTCTTACCCTTCCCATGTGGCAGGTGATGTGAAAGTGCACAAGCTGTCTAATCTCTGGGGTATGGGATTTATCTGTAAAATGGAACTTTCGGTGACATGATTCCCAAGTTAACTATTTGATATTTGTTTTGGGCAACTAACTACCTTGATGTCACATAGAAAGATATCAGTAACTTGTGACTTTATCATTTGTCTTTTATTTATTGGATTTACATAAATAAATGAAAATTTCCCCTTGAAACTCAGCAGAAATTCACCTCATGTCCTTCCTCACCGAACTAGGTCCTAATGTCCTCCGTACAATTTGTTGTCAATTTTATCACCTTTCTCTGAATTCTGAATTCTGCTATTCTTACTTTCAGTAGTCTCATTTTCAATTGCACTCACTCTTGTCTACAAAATAAAAATGATGAAAACACATGGTATTCTTCCAAAACGTATAGTTGAATGTCTTTGTTCCTGACCTCCATGTGAGATTGGATTGAATTTTGTATCCCTGCCCTCAGTTGTTGAGGCATTTATTTGAAACATATTTTTATGATATCCTTTGGATCCAAGTATCTGCTTTGGCTTGAATGGTTGCATGGGATGTCTCCCAATCCCATGGGATATTGTTTCACTAAAGAGATCCAAAGTCACTTTGCTACCTTAAAAAAGGCATTTATATATGTATGATGTTCTGTTCTGAAGGGCGGTTTTTGAGTAAGTGGGGTTAAACAGCAGCACAAACGATGACTTTGATGGGCCCCTCCCCAAATGCTCTCTGGACACTTTTTATTTGGCTGCTCTCATTTATCTTCCCTTCTCCTTTTTTCTCTTTCTTATTTCTACTATCTCTCCATGTTTTATCAGTTTTCATGTCTAGTCTCCAGCTGCTAAATTGGAGTTTCTCTTCATGTCCAGTCTCATATTTATGATATCCAGGTATAAAATGGATGTTTCCTCAATTAGAGTGATTCCGCTGGGCACAGTGGCTCATGCCTATAATCCTAGCACCTTGGAATCTGAGGTGGGCAGATCACAAGTTCAGAAGTTTGAGACTAGCCTAGCCAACATGGTGAAATCTTGTCTCTACTAAAAAAAATACAAAAATTAGTCAGGCATGGTGGCCTGTGCCTGTAATCCCAGCTACTTAGGAGGCTGAGGCAGGACGATTGCTTGAACCTAGGAGGTGGAGGTTGCAGTGAGCTGAGGTTGCACCACTGTGCTGCAGCCTGGGTGACAGAGTCAAGACTCTGTCTCAAAAAAAAAATAATATAAATAAAAAATTATCTCACTTTAAAGTGAACAGGTTTATATGTGAACTCCTTATTATCCTTTCAAAGTCATGTTGTTGTTCTTGACATTGAGAAATTGCTTAGTGTTATCATTCTAATGAAAGGCCCTAGGGCCAGAATCTTAGAGACTCTGTTTTCTTCCTTTCTGCCATTTCCACCTCCTATAGAAAGGTAACAAATTGATTCCAGCTGCACAATGCTACTCATATTAAGACCTTGCTCCTCCTTTTCATTTAAACTTCCAATGCAGTCACTCAAGTAATTCCTTTTTTCCTTAGATGATTGTAACTGTTTTGCATATGGTTTTTGCAGGGTAGTTCTCATAAATATTTCCCACTGCAGACAGCCTACGATACAAATTTACTCTTGTTACTCTGCTGCTTGAAAACTTCCATTTGCCTTATTGTCTAATAAATAACAGATACCCTATTTAAACTGAAATTCAAGACACTTCTTGGTACAGCATTCATTTCCTGTGAAATGCTACAGTTGCCTCCCTCCTGAGCCCTGGGCTCATTGAAGTGGATTACTGAGCTTTTATCAAGCACGTCTGTTGCCTTTCTTGCTGTTCACACATCGAACCCTTCTTCTCAGCCTTTGTACTTCTTTGTGTTTGTCCTCTCTGCATTTTCAACATCCTTTGTCTACTCTAAGGGATTGAGTTTCTTAAAGACAGACAACATCATAAACATCTTTGTATCTCAGACTGTGTGACCTTACACATAAGAAAGGTTTAATGGATGTTTACTCAATTAGATTGAGTTTAGTGTTATCCACGGTACCTTATTCTAGTACTTCTTGCTATATGTTTACAATGAAGCAGATGTATAGAAATGTCAATGGGTTTAAGAGTTCTACACTTCATCTAGCTTCAATGTTCTCCTTATGAGGTTGTTAAAAAGCAATCATGGAGTTGCATATACAAATTTCACGTTATACATTTACATATGTAAGGATTTGATGCTGTTTCTATAAAACTTAAATTATCTTAGAGCATAGTCTCATTGTACCAATGAAAGAAATATAACACTTGCCAACTCAAGGAATTTTATTGTTTTATCTTTAAAACTCATGTCTTTGGTTAAGTAGTCTCTCAGTCTTTGCCTATAAGGGACTGAAGTCCTCAGGGACTTGCATTTTCTGTTATGGAGAAATGACCGTCCATTCCTTTGTTCTGCCATCCCCTTGCTTCCAGTTTCTAAGGTGCTGCTTGCCCATGGGTGCCACCCTATGGGATCACTGCATCTGCTGAGTTCTGGTGCCTGCGTGACTTCTGGGTATCAATGCTGGCTGCTCCGTCCGTGAGGGACTCCGAGTCTTCCTTTCAATTACCAGACTTGTGTGCGCTTTGCAGTAAGGGACCTGGAACATTCAGCTGCCTTTCCTATCACACGCAGTGGTGCCTGGGCCTCTGAAGCTGCCCTCGGCTTTGCCCTCCTCAGCGTGGCTCCCAAACACGGCTTCTCATGTCTCCTCCAGGTTCCGTAATCAATACTGCATTTGTTTGCTAGAGCTGTTGTAACGATGTACCACAGGCTGGATTAAAGAACGAAAATGCATTATCTCACAGTTCCGGAGGCGGCAAGTCCAAGATCAAGACATCAGCAGGGCTGGTTTGTCTGGAGGGCTTGAAGGAGAATTGGCTCAGTGCTCTCCTTTGGACTTGGAGGTGGACACCTTCTCCCTGGGTTTCTTTCATATCATCTTCATCTTCTCTCTGCATGTGTCTCTGTATCTAAGTCTCTCTCTTTTTAATAAGGACACCACTCATATTGGATTAGGAGCTATACTGAAGATTTCATTTTAACTCAATTATTTCTTTAAATACTCTATTTACAAATAAGATCACATTTTAAGGGTCTAGGGGCTAAGAACTTCAACTTCTGATATCACTTGGAAAATTTAAAAATCTTATGAAATCTCAACTTATGCAATCTGCTAATTTCAGCTCTTAGCTGAAATAAAGCTTTTATTTGTGGTGTGTTCTTTTCTTGGCTGGAAAAATTGCTTTCAGATCTCGTAATCTATAGTGATTTCTAACTTTTACCCTATACTGTATTACATGAGTCCTTCTGCCAGTCCTGGGTGGAGAATATCTAGAAAAGAAGAAAAATGGGAAGAAGGAAAGCACAAGCATAATTCTTTCTTTCCTTCTTTCTTTCTTTCTTTCTTTCTTTCTTTCTTTCTTTCTTTCTTTCTTTCTTTCTTTCTCTTTCTCTCTTTCTTTTCTTTCTTTCTTTCTTTCTTTCTTTCTTTCTTTTCTTTTCTTTCCTTTTCTTTTCTTTTCTTTTCTTTTCTTTTCTTTTCTTTTCTTTCCTGTGAGTAGGTTTATTCTTTTTTTTTCTTTTTTTGTTTTGCGAGACAGAGTCTCACTCTCTCACCCAAGCGGGAGTGCAATGGTGCGATCTCAGCTCCCTGCAACCTTTGGCTCCCAGGTTAAAGCAGTTCTTCTGCCTCAGCTTCCTGAGTAGCTGGGATTACAGGCATGTACCACCATGCCAGGATAATTTTCATATTTTTCGTAGAGATGGGGTTTCGCCATGTTGGCCATGCTGGTCTCGAACTCCTGGCCTCAAGTGATCCACCTACCTCGATCTCCCAAAGTGCTGGGATTACAAGTGTTAGCCATGGTAATAGTGCCAGGCCTATTATTCTTTACATTATATTCTAACATTCATGTTAAAGACAATATATAAGCATAAAGAAATATAAAGAAGATTTGTATTTCAAAGAAAAAATCGACTTCAATCTATTAGACCTGAATAACTGGAAGGAAGGAGTTGCGACCAACTGAGATGGTCTATTTGGACCTCATCTTAGGTTGCTTCTATCAGGCAGACCTTTCAGATTCTGAGAAGAGGATGAAAATAACACTAACTTCCATTTTTCCTCCTGTCCAGATTGACAGCCCTCCTATTTAATAAACCCCGAAATAAAAAAATTATGTTAAGTACACATTTACTAATTTTACTTTTACAAATAGTGCATGAGTTAATAATGACTTGAGCTCTTCGTTAAAACTTTTCATATGTGAAAAGTACCATATAGACACAGGCACTATTTGAATACATGCAGTAGGCTGAAGTTCATTTCAGGTCCTGGGAAAATGTTACTTATATTCTGAGCCATGCCTGAAGTTTCGAAGGTAGGGATTTATTTTCAAATTTCGGCTAGCACCTGGTGGCGTCCTCTGAATAAATTATGCTGCTGGTGTCTTCTATTCTGATGAGTTTTGCTTTATTTTTCAGAAACTCTTTAAGGAAGAATTGGTTTTTCTTTTCAATGCCTGCAAGTTTATTGTCCAGTAACTCTGCCTCTAAAACATCTCGTGGCCTCTGTTAAGCCTTGCTTAGCACAGGCTGCTCTCCATAGTCAGAATCTGTGCTTCCACTGAGGCCAGCCCAGCCTGGGCACCTGAGGCAAAGCATGAGTTGGTGGATTCCCAGGAGGAGAGAGTCCCTGCAGAAGGGCTCCAGGGTGGGGTCTTGGTAGGGGTGACATATAGGAAGGTCAAGGTAGGGGACAGTACCCAGGGGGTATGAAATAAGGGGGTGACCCACACAGGTTCAAGGTAGGGGGTGGTGCTCAGTTGACACAATCATCCAGATATTCCCACAAATAACGAACCTCCTACCTCAGAGGAAGAGGCTGGAGAATCAGGAAGAGCTCCCCAACCTGGACACCCACTGTGCTAGGATTCTCATTGTTGCTTCAATTTTGTGAGGTTCTCAAGTAAAACTAACACTGAGAAGTAAAAGATGTCAAGAAGAGAAGTCAATGTTTAGAGGAATTTAACACTGCAACTGTATACTGAGTACTTCCTACATCCTAGGCACAAAATTATGAGCCAAGGCTACCAAGGTGAAATCCCCATGAGTGCCTGACAGGAGGCATTTTTTTTTAACCTAAGAAGTCATGCATATAGATACTAAAATGTGAATAAATGTTCAATAAGTGTTTTCTCGAAATGTCAAACATTTATAAAGACATTTCTGCCAAGCGTTGAATGAGTAGAAGAAAATAATTGGTAAGAAATTTGAAGTTCTTCAATAAGTAAAGGGAGGAAATGAACAGACACTTTTCAAAAGAAGACATATATGAGGCCAACAGACAAATGAAAAAATGCTCATCATCACTGGTCATTAGAGAAATGCAAATCAAAACCATATTGAGATACCATCTCACACCAGTTAGAATGGCGATCATTAAAAAATCAGGAGACAACAGATGCTGGGGAGGATGTGGAGAAATAGGAACACTTTTACACTGTTGGTGGGAGTGTAAATTAGTTCATCCATTGTGCAAGACAGTGTGGTGATTACTCAAGTGTCTAGAACCAGAAATACCATTTGCAGCAATCGCATTACTGAGTATGTATCTGAAGAATTATGAATCATTCTATCATAAAGACACATGCACACATATGTTCATTGTGGCACTGTTTACAATGGCAAAGACCTGGAAACAACCCAAATGCCCGTCGATGATAGACTGGACAAGGAAAATATGGCACATATGCACCATGGAATACTATGCAGCCATAAAAAAACGATGAATTCGTGTCCTTTGTAGGGACACGGATGAATCTGGAAACCATCATTCTAAGCAAACTGACACGAGAACAGAAAATCAAACACTGCATGTTCTTACCCATAAGCGGGTGCTGAACAATGAGAACACATGGACACAGGGAGGGGATCATCACACACTGGGGTCTGTTGCGGGGGACTAGGGGAGGGATAGTCAGGGGTAGGGAGGTTGGGGAGGGATAACATGGGGAGAAATGCCAGATATTGGTGACGGGGGGATGGAGGCAGCAAACCACATTGCCATGTTTATAACTAGTCAACAGTCCTGCATGATCTGCACATGTACCCCAGAACCTAAAGGACAATAAAAAATATGTATATGTTAAAAAAAAATGTTGACCAAAGACATGGAATACAGGAATGCATACCGCAGGTACTTCAAGTGGCCCAAAGGGGATACAGCACCAAATAAAAAGACTGCTGGGAGAGAAGGCTGTATGTGCTTTTTCTTTCCTTCATTGGATTTAGTGAGGTATAATACAATAAAATTCATGCATTTTAAGCATACAGTTCAATGAGTTTGTTAATGTATGCAAAGATACAACCACCACTAACATCCAGTTTTAGAACCTTTCTATGACATCAAATAGTTCCTTCCTGTCCCTTTGCTGTCAGTCCTTCCCCTAAACCCAACCTCAGAAAACCACTATTCTGCTTTCTTAGCCTTTTCCAGTATTTTGTTATTGATGTGCCTGCTGTTTCTCGCTTGGAAAGGTGTTTTTGAGAAACATTCAGGTTGTAGCATGAATCAGTATTTCTGTTTTAATTTAATTTTTTAAGCGTATCATTGGCACATAATCATTGTACATATATATGGGATGCAATGTGATGTTTCCATACATGTATAGACTGTAATGATCAAATCAGGGTAATTAGCATATCCATCATTTTAAATGTTTATTATTTATGTATCATGAGAGCATTCAAACCTCTCCTCCAGCCATTTTGAAATATAAAATACATTCTTCTAAAATCTAGTCTTCCTGCTATCCAGTAGACCTCCAGAAATTATTCCTCCCATCTAACTGTAGCTTGCACCCATTGACCAGTCTTTCTTCATCTCCCCCTGCCACCCTTCCCATCATCTGGTAACCACCATTTTACCCTCTACTTCTGTGAGAACATTTTCAATGTCACATATGAGTACAATTAGCAGTATTTGTCTTCTGTGCCTAGCTTATTCCACTGAACATAATGTCCTCCAGGTTCATGGATGTTGCCACAAATCATAGGATTTCATTACATTTTATGGCTGAATAGTATACCATTGTGTATCTATACTCTTTTGTCAGTTGATGGACATTTGGATTGATTCCATATCTTGGCTATGGTGGATGGTGCTGCAATAAACATAGGAGGCTGGGTGTGGCGGCTCACACCTGTAATCCTAGCACTTTGGGAGGCTGAGGTGGGCAGATCATTTGAGGTCAGGAGTCCAAGACCAGTCTGGCCAACATGGTGAAATCCCATCTTCACTGAAAATACAAAAATTAGCCGGGTATGGTGGTATGCACCTGTAATCCCAGCTACCTGGGAGGCTGAGTCAAGAGAATTGCTTAAGCCCAGGAGGTGGAGGTTGCAGTGAGCTGAGATCGTACCATTGTATTCCAGCCTGGGTGACAGAATGAGACTCCATCTCACCTAAATAAATAAATAAATAAATAAATAAATCAGTTTGGTATATTAATTTTGTTTCCTTTGGATATAACCAATAATGGCATTGCTAGATCTGTTTTTAAATTTTTAGAAGCCTTTGTAATATTTTCCCTAATGACTATACTCATTTATAGTCCCACCAATAATGTGGAAGGGTACCTTCTCTATTTTGCATTGCTAATTGATAAGAGTTTCCTTTTCTTTGCATCCTGGCAACACTTACTGTCTTCTGATTTTTTTGATAGTAGTCATTCTAACTGGAGTGAGGTGGCTTCTCATTTTCATTTGCATTTTCCTGATTATTAGTGATACGGAGCATTTTTCCATATATCTGTTGGCCATTTGTATGTCTTATTTTGATACATATCTATTGAGATCTTTGTTTCTTTTTGAGTTGTTTGAGTTTCTTATATATTTTGAATATAAGCTCTTAGCTGAGGTATACTCTACAAATATATTCTCCTATTCTATAGGTTGTCTATTTAACCTGCTGATTATTTCCTTTGCTGTACAGAAACTTTTAATTTTTATATAATCCAATTTTTCTATATTTTATTTTGCTGCCCATGTTTTTGAGGTTTTAGCCAAAAAATCCTTACCTACTTTAATGTTATGAAGTTTTTACCCTATTTTTTCTTCTAGTGGTTTTGTACTTTGGGGTTTTAAATTTAAGTTTTTAATTCATTTGAATTAATTTTCATATATGGCGCACTGTAAGGATCTAGTTTCATTCTTTTGCCTGTGAAAATACACTTCTCTCAGCACGATTTATTAAAGAAGCTCTCCTTCTTCCACTGTGTATATTTGGCATCATTGTCAAATACAATTAGCTATAAATATGTAGGTTTATTTGGGGGCTTTCTGTTCTTTTCCATTGGTCTATGTGTCTCTTTTTGTGGCATTACCATGTTGTTTTAGTTACTATAGCTTTGTAGTATGTTTTGAACTCAGGTAGTGCTCTACTTCCAGCTTTGTTCTTTTTGCTCATTATTGCTTTGACTATTTGTGTTTTTTGTGGCTCAATACAAGTTTTAGAATTGCTTTTTAACTATGTTTGTGAAGAATATTATCAGTCTATTGATAAGGATTTCATAGAATCTATAGATCACTTTGGGTGATATGAACATTTTACCAATATTTGTTAATTCAGTCCATAAACATGAAATACCTTTCCATTTATTTAGTGTCTTCTCAATTTATTTTATTAATGTTTTATAGTTTCCATTGTAGAGTTCTTTCACCACTTTGTTTAAAGGATTTCCTAGGTATTGTATTTTTTGTAGCTCTTGTAAAATAGATTGCTTGCTTCCTTTTTTAGATAATTGCTTATTAATTATTGGCTACTGGTATTGAAACACTATTGAGTTTTGTATGCTGATTTTTTAATCTTTCAACTTTACTAAATTTGTTTATTAGTTCTAATAGTTTTTCAGTGTCTTTGGAGTTTCCTATATGTCACATTATGTCATCTGCAAACAGGGGCAATTTGGCTTTCTCTTTTCCAATTTTATTGTCCTTTATTTCTTTCTCTTGCCTGATTATTCTAAGTTAGGACTTCCAGTATTGTGTTTAATAAAAGTGGCTAAGTGATATCTTTTTTATTCCACACCTTAGAGAAAAGGCTTTCAATTGTTTCTCCTTCAGTATGATGTTAGCTGTGGTATGTAGCCTTTAATATGTTGTGGTGTGTTTTTTCTATACTTAGTCTCTTGAGAAATTTGATCACAAAAGTATGTTGAATTTTATCCAATGTTTTTCTGCATCTATTAATATAATCAGTTTTTTGCCTCTGTTCTGTTGGTGTGATGTGTTCTGTTTATTGATTTCCATATGCTTGCATCCCTGGGATAATTACCACCTGATCATAGTGAATAATCTCTTTGCTGTGCTGTTAGATTGGGTTTACTAATATTTTACTAAGGATTTTTGCATCTATGTTCATCAGGGATATTGGCCTGTAGTTTTCTTTTTGTGTCTGTATCCTTGTTTGGTTTGGTGTTAGACCTTGTAGAATGAATTTGGTAGAATTCCCTCCACTTTATTATTTTTTTTTAAATAATTTGAGAAGAATTGTTATTGGTACTTGTTTAAATGTTTGATTAAATTCATCAGTGAAGCCATTTGGCTTTGGGCTTTTCTTTAATAAAAGACTTTTCTATTACTGATTCCATTTTGCTGTCAGTTGTTGGTCTATTTAAATTTTCTATTTCTTAATGATTCTATCTTGTTAAGTTATATATGTTCAGGAATTTATTCATTTCTTCTAGGTTTTCCAATTTGTTGGGTGTATGGTTGTTCCTAATAGACTCTAATGATCATTTGTATTTCTGTAGTGTCAGTTGTAATGACTCTTTCTTATCTCTGATTTTATTTGAGTCTTCTTTCTTTCAGTTAGTGTAGCTCAAAGTTTGTCAGTTTTTTATATTTTCAAAAAAACTTTGTTTTGCTGATCTTTTATAGTTTTTAGCACCTATTTTATTTCTACTCTGATCTTAATTAGTTCTTCTACTTATTTTGAATTTGGTTTGCCTTTGTTATTCTAGTTTCTTGAGTTATAACTTGAAGTTGTTTATTTGAGATCTTTCTATTATCTAATGTAGGCATTAATTGCTATAAATTTCTCTCAGCACTGTTTTTGCTGGATCCCGTAGGCTTGGAAATATTGTGTTTTCATTATAATTTATGACAATAAATTTTGTCATTTTCTTTTTAATTTTTTCATTGGCCTCGTGCTTGTTCAGTAGCCGGTTGTTTAATTTTCATGTATTTGTGTAGAGTCCTGAGTTCTTGTTATTGATTTTTAGTTTTATTGCATGTGGTCAGAAACAATTTAATTGTTTTAAACTTGTTGAAACTTGTTTTGTGGCCAGCATATAATCTGTCCTGAAGGATGTTCCAGGTGCTGTTGAGAGGAATATGTATTCTGCAGCTGCTGGGTAGAATGTTCTGTAGATGATCTTTTAGGTACATTTTGTCTTGGGTGCAGTTTAACGCTGCTGTTTCTTTGTTTATTTTTGTTTTGGTCTGGATGATATACATCTATTGCTGAAAGTGGGGAGATGAAGTCCCTTAATATTACTGTATTCATTTCTATATATTTAGGTATACTAATATTTCCTATACATAGTATGTTCTGCAATATTGTTCACATAACACACTTATAGTTGTAACATCCTCCTTGAGAATTGACCCCCTTTTCATTGTATGGTGACCTTCCTTGTCTCTTCTTAAAGCTTTTGATTTGAAGTCTATTTTATCTGATATAAATTTAGCTACTCATAATTCCTTTTGGTTTCCATTGGAATGGAATATACTTTTCCATCACTTCAATTTTAGTATACATGTGTCTTTACAGGTGAAGTGAATTTTTTGTAAGCAGCATGTAAGTTGGATATTGATTTTTAAAAAAAATCTCTTCAGTTACTTTCTGTCTTCTAATTGGAAATTTTACTTAATTAACATTTAAGGTAATTATCAACAAGTAAGATGTTACTACTGCCATTTTGGTATTTGGTTTCGAGGTTTTTTTTCTCAATAGTTCTTTTCTTCCTTTCTCTCTAGTGTCTTTCTTTAGTAGTGTTTCTTGAGTTGCTGGCTTTTATATTTGATGCACTTATTACACATTTTTTATTTGCAGTTACCATGAGGCTTAATTTGGTTATAACAAGTTATTTTAGGGTGATATCAACTTAGCTTTGTTAGAAAAATAAACAAAGAAACAAAAACAAAACCAAACAAAAAAACCCAAAAAATTAAAAAAAAAAAATTAAAAACTCTATACTTTAACTCCATTCTCCCCATTTGGAGTTTTGATGTCCCACATTCCATCTTTCTTTTCAATTGCCTATCTCTTAACAATTTAATGTAGTTATTATTATTTTGAATAATTGTGTCTTTTAGTCTTTATACTAAAGACATAAGTGCTTTATAGTGTTAAAGTACCCTGAATTTGTCTGTGTACTTAGTCTTACCAGTAAGTTTTCTACCTTCAGATGTTTTCTTGCTACACAGCAGCATCTCTTTCTTTCCATTTGTAGAACTCTTGTTAGCAATTTTTTTTTTGTAGGACATATCTATGAAATTCAGCTTTTGTTTGAGAAATTCTTTATCTCCCCTTCATTTTGAAGTGTAGCTTTGCTGAGCACAGTATGAGTACAGTATTCTTGTTTGGCAGTTTCGTACTTTTTTTTTTTTTTTTTTTTTTTTAAAACAATTTTTACAATAGTATCCAAATCTCTTCAGGCCTGTAGGGCTTATGCTGAAAATTTGGCTGCCAGGAGAATTGAAACTCCCTTATGTGATTTTTTTCTTTTTCTTTTCTGTTGTTGCAGAAATTTCTCTTTGTCTTTGACCTTGGAAAGTTTGATTAGGATATGTCTTGGTGTAGACTTATTTGAGTTGAATCTTTTTGGTGACCTTTCTCTACTTGGATGTTTGCATATCTCTCTGAAAAAGCTTCTGACCCCTTTGGCATTCTCAATACCCTCTTGAATCCCATTAATCAGAATATTTACTCTGTTGATACTGTACCATAGTTCCTGTGGGTTTTCTTTCTTTTTATTTATCTTTCTTTCTTCTCCTCTGACTGTAGATTTTCTTGAGCTTGTTCTTTGAAAGTACTAGATCTATCTTCTGCTTCATTCTTCTTTTGATTCCCTGCATTGCATTTTTCATTTGATTCCTCATATTTTTCAGCTCCAAAATTTCTGCTTGATCTTTAAAAAACTATTTTAATATCTGTTCAATTTCTCTGACAAATCATGAAATTGCTTCTCTGTATATTCTTGAATGTCACTGAATTCCCTTAAAACAGCTATTTTGAATTCTTTGAGGGATCACACATCTTCATCCTTTACGATCTGGTTTCTGACACCCTATCTTGTCTGTTTGGTAAGCATCGTTGATGGCTGTGGGCAGGGGACAGCACCTGTGCATCGAAGGATTAGATATTTATGCAGGTTTCCAAAGCTGGCCTCGTTCCCATCCTTCTAGAGACTTTATGCAGACTGATTACTATGTGGTCTAAGCCTGTGTACATTGCCATAATAGAAGGTACCCCAAGCCCAGGTTTGCTGCGTATCCACAGTTGGTGTGTTGTTCCCTAGAAAAAGGCTTACAGAGGGTAGTTCTGACTGCTGTTTCCACCTGGTACTGGAATAGGTCCAGATTCTTCATCCACAGTTGCAGGCACTGAGTCAGGTACTGCAGGGCTCTGCCCAGGGTTGGGTTTCACAGTTGCAGGCCCAGTAGTGGGCTCCAAGGCAACATCTCTGTCTACGTCCTTCTTCTTTGCCCAAGGGGATGCTATCTCTTCCCAAACTGTGCTGCCTGGGGTTGAGGGAAGAATGGGGCAGGCAGTCTCATGGCCACTGCAGCCACTCTAGTGTTGGATTGTCGGATATTTGGGTTGTTTCCATTTTTAGTTACCAACATCAATGAACATTCACATGCATGTTTTTGTGTGGATCTATATTTTCGGTATTCTTAGGGAGAAATCTATGATTAGAATGTTGGGTACTATGATACACATCTGTTTTCTTTCCAAGGTGAGTGAAAGTTGTTAGAGAATTTTGAGCACAGGAGAGATATGAAGTGATTTATGTGTTTACACTGTTATTACAGACAATGGAGAAAGAACAGACTACAGAAAGATAAGCCAAAAGTGAGGAGACCAGGGAGGGAGTAATTGCAAAACTTCAAATGAAAGATCAAGAAGCTTTGGATCAAATGGCAAGTTTTGTGTTATAAAAAGTAACACTTTAAGCAAAGAGTAACAAAGAAAAATGTTAGTTATAATCTATGGTAATTACTACATGATGCACTTAATTCTGGAGTACGTGAGACTCTCAGCACACTTGTCGTTGCTAAAAACATCTATTCTTCTTTATCTAGTGAAGGTCATGAAGAAATTGCAGAACTGACCTTTTCCGCAAAGCTCTTATGCGCTTTTCCTTGAAGGTGTGGGATATAGTTACTTCAAGGATGCTTATGTTTGAACTTCAAAGTTTATTAAATCACACATTGTTTCATTTTCAGAAATATACTGCCCTATCACTCTCAAATCACTGTAATTTTAATTATTTCTCTTATCTACTCTTATTCCCCAAAGAAAAACATTTTATTGAATATTTTTGAGGATTCTGAAATTTTTATTTCTGAAATGGCAACATGGGCAGCAGATAAAAGCACAGTCCTGGGAGACAGGTCCCATAGATTTCAATCTTGACTCTGTGGTCAACTGTGGAAACAAACATTCTTCTCTATTTGTGTCTCAGTATTTCTACCTCTCTGATGAAGAACTTGGATTAAATAATTTCTGTTTTTCTTTGCAACACAAAGGTTTTGATTGTTTTTAAACTCTCAAAAACCCAAAAAGATATGTTGATGAAAAGAGTCAAACTCTGTAAAATATTTGAAGAGATTTATTCTGAGCCAAATATGAGTGACCATGGCCCACTACACAGCCCTCAGGAGGTCCTGAGAACATGTGCCCAAGGTGGTCAGGTGCAGCTTGGTTTTATATATTTTGGGGAGATATGAGACTTCAATCAAACACATTTAAGAAGTACATTGGTTCGGTCTGGAAAGGTGGGACACATCAAAGTGGGGGCTTCTAACTTATAGGTAGAATTAAAATCTTTCTAGTTGACAGTTGGTTGAGTTTTTCTAAAGACCTGGGATCAATATAAAGGAATGCCTTGGTTAAGATAAAGTATTATGGAAATCCAAGTTCTTATTTGCAAAGGAAGCTTTTAGGTGCAAGGCTTTGGTTGTAAAATGTTTCTTGTCAGATTTACAGTCTGTGTTGATAATGGTGGGGAGGTACAATGAGGCATGTCCGACCCCCACCTTCTGTCACGGCCTGAAACAGTCTCTTAGGTTAAATTTTAAGAGTCCTAGCTGGGGAGGAAGTCCATTCAGGTGGTTGAAGGGGAGTCTTTGAATTTTATTTTTGTTTACAGGTAGCTGTGAAGTAAGACTTGCACAGATTCTGATTTCTATTGATGCTGACGAAAAAGAGTCAAATATGGCATTGTAACGAGACAGTCCATTGATCAGATCAATTATGATGATCTGGGCTGCTGCCTCTGAAGTAGGCCACTAAGAAAGAAATTTAAATGCATGTCCTTCCTTTTCCTCCTTTCCAGTGACTGGTTTGGTAGTTTCTGGGAATTTTTAGAGCAGCTGTCTTGAACAGAGAGATGAAAACCTGTAGCCTTAATCAATATCACCTGGACCATGCCTTAAGAGAAAAATTAATGTTTCTGATTTTTAAGAAACTGAGTATCAAATTCATTTTTGTTACATCAGTTAGGCTGCTACATTAACTAATATATGCAACCACAAGGAAAGATATTAATAGTGAATTATTAAGAATGATTCGCAATTTATAATATAATATCGTAAATGTAGTATGTTAATATCTAATGGCTATCTATCAATCTATCAACAAATTACACTTTTTCTGAGCAAACAAATTTACTAGATGGATATTAATGCATGTAGATAAAAAAGAATGACCTAGAAAACAGGAGGATTTTAGATGAATCCTGGGGATATGCCAGAGTGAATGAGAATTATACTACACCTTCCTATGAGCCTTTGATTTATAATACAGAGAGCAATAACCCAGCAGGTGCAACTTCAGCCAAAATCCCAGCTAGTTCATCTGGGCAAGTCACGAAACAGCAGAGCCCCAGTTTTGTCTTTATAAATTGGAAAATCTCTTTTTAAAAAAAGGAAAAAAACATTGTCTAATTCACAGTGCTGTGATAAGGAGGAATGGAACTTCTGTTTGCTAAAGTTGATTGGGAATTGCAGCTTTGGAGCCGAGGCCCTCACATGTGAGTGAGCCGCAGAAGCCCTGAAGTAACTGTTGAGATCCAGAGCTGGGCCCACCCAAGGGCTTCTGACACGATAAGCCTTGGGTGCAGCCTAAAGATGTGCATTTATTACAGGTTGCCAAATAAGGCTGATGTGTGTGATCTGTGTGGACCACATTGAGGATCACTATCTTCAAGTAAATTGTGAATGGAAGTGTATTAGTCCATTTTCATACTGCTGTGAAGAAATACTTGAGACTGGGTAATTTGTAAAGAAAAAGAGGTCAAATTAACTCACAGTTCCACATGGCTGGGGAAGCCTCACAATCATGACAGAAGGTGAAAGAGGAATAAAGGTACATCTTATATGGCATCAGGCAACAGAGAATGAGCGGGGGACCTGCCCTTTTATACAACCATCAGATCTGGTGATACTTATTCATTGTCACGAGAACAGCGTGGGAAAAGCCTGCCCCTATGATTCAGTTGCCTTCCACTGGGTCCCTTCCACAACATGTGGGTATGATAGGAACTACAATTCAAGATGAGTTTCGGGTGGGGACATAGCCAAACCATATCAGAAAATATGCCATATCTCTGTATTTTAAAATATATTCACAGATGTGTTGAGGGGAAAAAAAGGCACTGTAGGAAAATGAGTAACTCTCAGGGAAATTATCTAAATATGTCAGAGTAGGGAAAAATAAACAGAAAGCAGAAAGAAAAAACCCTCTCCTTTTTGAAGACATTATGATTGTTTTCAGCCACATGTGCCACTGGTGGAGAATGAGGTTAAAAATAAGAACAGAGAAACAGCATCTTGGATGACCTACGTCCTTTAACTGCAGCTCTGATAGGTGGTTGGTCCAGGGGATTCAGGAGTTCATCTGATGCTTACGTGAAGCTGCTCTGGGAGAAGAGTAGTAATCACACCTTTTGACTAAAGGCGTGCCCAGTGTTAGGGGAATTTGGAATTCAGGTCAGGAAGGCAAAGAAAATGAATGCATAGATGTTAACCTGGAAAAATAAACGTTTGCAGTATTGAAGTGAGATGCTTTGCAAACCAGTTTGATTGGTAATTTCCACAATATGTAGAACATGTATAAAAAGGAAGCTTTAGACATATTTTTATTACCTTCGTAACTTGGCTGCCCAAAGTTCTGGGATTACAGGCATGAGCCACCTTGTCCAGACAAAATGCATCTTTTGTCGATAGCATATGGTTGATTATGGTTTTAGCCATTCTGCTGATCTCTGCTTTTTGATGTTGCTTTTAGTTTATTTGCATTTTTAACAGTTATATTAAATATAAGTGCTATACAAATAATGGAATATTTAATATGCATAATTTGATAATTTTGGACATAGACAAACACTTGTAATATCACCACCATAATCAAAATAATAGGCATAGTCATTACCTCTAAAAGTTTCCTTATGTCATTTGTATGTATGTATGTTTTGTAAGTTTGACAAAACTGTCAAGGGTACACAATGGGAAAAGGATAGTCTCTTCAAGGAGTGATGTTGGGAAAAGTTAATGTTCACATGCAAAAAAAAATGAAACTGGACCCCTTCCTTACACAAAAATCAACTGGTATTTCACATACAGCAGAGGTGCAAGAGGCAAATCCTTTTTTTTTTTTTTTTTTTTTGATTTTACTGAGTGTGCCCTAATCTCTTTTTTGTTTCTAAAGGTCTGTTCTGTAGGATATAGAAGTCTTAGTTGACTAGTGTTTTTCTTTCAGTTCTTTGAATATGCCATTCCATTTTCTTATGGCCTCTGTTGCTTCTGGTGAGAAATCAGCTGTTTGTCTTCCGAATATTTCTCATACATGATGAGTTGCTTCTCACTTGTTAATTTTACTACTCTTTGTATTTGTCTTTGGACAATTTTATGATGCATCTAGGTGTGGTTCTTTTTAAATTTATCCATTTAGGGTTCATTGTGCTTCTTTCACGTAAGGTTAGTATTCTGTATTATGTTTTGGAAGGTTTTGGCCATTTTTTAAAAGATATTTATTCTTCCCCCCTTCTCTCTTTTCTCTTCTTTTTGGGGAATCTATTATGCAAATATTGGTACATTTGATGTTGTTATACAGGCCCCTGAGGCTCTGTTCATTTCTTGTTTTAGTATTATTTTTTGTTCCTCAGACTGGGTAATCAACAGCAACAAACCTACCTCCAAACTTACGCATTTTCTTTCTTCTACCAGTTGCTGTCAAGCTCTCACAGTGGAATTTGCATGTCACATATTATACTTTTTAACACTAGAATTTCTATTTGGCTCTTTTATAGAAATAAAATTTATATTTATTGATTGATATTCTTTTTGGTGAGATATTTTTGACATATGTTCTTTACTTTCTTAGACATGATTTCCTTGAGTTGTTTAAAGACATGAAAAACAGCTGATTTAAAATTGGTGCCTAAAGAATCCAAAGTAGGGGCTTCTTTGTAGACATTTTCTACATATTCCTTTTTTCCTTGTATATACAAATATTTTTCTGTTTACTGTCTCAAAATTTTCTGTTGAAAATGAGACATAAATAATACAATAGGAAAATTCAATTGATAGGATTCACTTCCTCTCCTTCAAGTTTGCTCTTCTTGAAGTTTGTTTAGTGCATTTTCCAAAATAATTCTGTGAAGTCTGTACTCTTTGTTGTATGAAACTACTGAAGACTGCTTGAGTAGCTAAATTCAGCTTATGATTGGGTAGATTTCCTCAAATACCTGAAAACATTAAGCATCCCAGGCTTTGCCACAGAGTTCTACATGGATGTTGAGGCATGCTTTCCACTCCCCATTAGACAGTTTACAACTTACCTTCATCTTTTCTTTCTTCTTGTCTGAGCCTCAAGTTCAGTCACAGGTGAGAGACTTCTCAGGTCTTTGCTGACCGTGCACATTTTGCATAGACATGTGCTTTACATTACCAGATATGTCAGAGCTTTTCTAAGTTCCCATGAAAATTTCATTTTCCAGCTTTTCCTTTTAAGTTTTTTGGTCAGGTTTCATTTTTGTTCCCAACTGTTTTCTCTGCCTCAGGCAGATGTAATGTTAATAATTGCCACTAATTGTTTTGACAAATTCCCTTAAAGGAGAGGGTCTTCACACTTGGAGACACTAAATCAGGTCAAGTAATTGACAAGGCCTGCATTGGATTTTCCAGGGAACTATTAGGTAAAAGAGTTTCAACTATTCTCACTCTTTTTGAGACAGTGTAGTTCCTAGTTCTTACCACTGTTGAAGAGTTTGTTGAGAATAACATGGAGATGGAGGAGGTGATGGAATACAGCATAAAAGTGTTGGTTTTCTTAAGTTTTATCAGTATTCTCATGATTGTATGAGGGAGAGAATTTTCTGTGGGTCCTTATTCTACCACTTCTGATCTCATCATTTAATAAGTAAAATCTAAATATCTCTGTTCACAAATTAGCTCTTGAAACAAGCAATTTCTGATATAAAATAAAATATAATTTCAAAAAGGTCCCTAAATTTGAACACAAAGATGAGGAGTTGACAATAAAAGAAAGATTTCCTCCTGATAGTAAATAATAATGAGACACTTTCCTTTATAAAACTATTATTTGTAGAGCTGTCTGTATTTTAACAGCATAGTTACCAAGGTTAAATTTCTAGGAAAGACTTCATTGGAGCATCTCTCAACTATTAGTCTCTTTGAACATATAAATATTTCAAGATTACATTCTACTCAAGTATTTAGTTTAAACTTCTACCCGGGAAGCTATGAATAAATCTAGATAACACATGCTAGCTGAGTAATTGCATCTTAAAATGAGAATGATTTCAATGACACCATCTTCTGTTTAACCTGAACATCTTACTTTTCCCAAGGACATACTCCTCTATGAATATGCCCTGCTGAATATATGTACTTTAAAAATGGAAAAACTTGATTTCACTTCAATTTCACAGTCACATCACTGCTTCAGGTTATTTAACAACAATGGCAATATTTGGACAATAGAAGCATCACTTTAAGATACTTGAACCTTGTCCTACACTCCTGAATTTTGTTAGTTTCCACATTACATCAACCTTATTCCCTAATTCCTCTGCATATGCATTCTAAAATAATTTTCTCATGATGTGCTGACATAGTTTGAGATTCTATATTGTGTTTGATTTAAGTAGTTCATATTCCCTGGAACCACTCTGAGCTGTATTGCTCTCATTGTCCTTCTTATCAGCAAGCTGCAGACTTAGTCCTAGTATTTCTGTTGAATACTATATTCTCTGGTTGAGAAATAGTCTATCTCCATTGGAAATTTAGAGGGTACCTGTGAGGTTTTGGACTTTATTAAAAAAAAAACTCTACAATATCTTTGTTGTTTCGGTCAGCAACTAGATATCACGAAATTTTGATTACAGCCTAAAAATATGTTCTTTTATTCTTTCTATTATTTCATTGACAACTGATAATTTAAAATAATTCTTTTAACATTGTCATTTTAAAATTAATTTTTATATTTCTGTATTATGTGATTGCATACATATAACAATTTGACTCTCTTAACTTTTAGGATCTGTCTATAGAATTTTAAGGAAGACAAAAACATCTAATTGTTAAACCTTGCTTATAGAAATCTCCACAGTTGCAGATTATGTGAAATGTAGTGACAATTGTACTACATGAATGTAGGTTACAGAGTGTTTTACTGCAGACTACAATTTATTATGCATTATCCTCATCTGTAATGTCTACTTTTTCTCCCTTCTTTTCTTTGGATCCTTTTAATCAGGTGTTAAACAGACACAATTCTGTCTCATCCTTGAAAGAAGCAAGCTTCTTGAAATTGTCAGTATTCAGTGCCTTCATGTATTTATTTCCCACAATTATGAAGAAACTAAAAACTGGCGGCCAGGTGTGGTGGTTCATGCCTGTAATCCCTGTACTTTGGGAGGCCAAAGCATATTACATGAGGTCAGCAGTTCAAGACCAGCCTGGCCAACATAGTAAAATTCCATTTGTACTAAAAATACAAAAATTAGCCAGGTGTGATGGTGTGCACCTGTAGTCCCAGCTACTCGGAAGGCTGAGGCAGAAGAATCACTTGAACCCAGGAAGCAGAGGTTGCAGTGGGCGGATATCATGACACTGCACCCCAGCCTAGGTGACAGGGCAAGACTATGTCTTAAAAAATAATAATAAAACCAATGAAAAACTTAATTTCCTCACTATTTCACGGAAATTGCTCTCACCAAGGTTATCACTGATTTTCCTTAATCACCCCAGCCTTCTTAGAGCAATTTTCTGTGTTGGCTCCTGGGAGAACAACTTTATGGCCACGTCCAGCTTCTTGAAGCGCTCCTACTTCACCTACTTTGTGACATTCTCTTCTGTTCACCATGTCTCATGGAACAATCACCCTCAGAGTTGTGTCCCAGGTGAGTTTTATAGTCCTCACATTTCATGGAAAACCCTGGCTACCTGAATGGCTATTGATGATGCTAGAAACACAGATCATAGCATGGCCCTCCTCACACTGGCTGAGGATAGAGCTCTGTCTCACAGTACAGTCTTTAAAGGAGGTAAGCTTGCACATCCATGCCTTAATTTGTGAACTAAATTATGAAAAAATTATTACATTTACTTAATTTTATTTTGGGGCTCTTAATTTCTTTGAACAAATTTAAACATCCAGAGTGTTCACTTCTACACTTTGACTGAGAATCTAGCTGTCTTGTAAACATGTATTTTTATATGTATTGTTAGTGTTAGATTAGGCAGACAGCCACACATGAGCAGGAGAGGGTGACCCCTGAGAAAAGGGAGGTCTGGAAAACCTCACACCCAAGGACCACCTGAAACCTGCATGCTCTGTATCAGCAGAGAGGAAGGGAAATACCTAGACAGAAAGGAGTGCCAGAATGTTGCCAGATGCACGTTGAAAAGGGGAAGACGGCAAAGAAGAAATTCCTAGGAGAGAGCGTAGGTGCAATTCCCATCCAATACTTGGCCACGCATGCGCACCGACTAACAGTAGAGGAGGGCCCGACAAGCCTGGGGAGGGGACTAGACAGGAGAAAGCAGAGGGCTTAAGGCAGTAGCAGGAAAACTAGACAAAGAACGAAGGTGGAGACTTCAGGCAGAGGGGGAAAGCTGAAAGAAGAGTTCTGTGTTATAAACACAGGCTCACTCCCCTCAGCAGCCCTCTCTGCCTCACCTGTGTAGGTGCACTGTCTCTCTAAGAAAACTCTTGGCTCTCTATTTTCCTTCAATCGATTTTCTTTTCGGCTCAAATCAGTCGCTTGGCAAAACACTTTCTCCAAGTAAGACTAAGAACCAAGGATTCCTGCACTTCCCAGTAACATTTTTATAATGCTTTAAAAAAAAAAAAACTTATTGCATTTTAAATGCATCAATTAAAGCCTTACTGTGAATATTCCAGTTGACATTGTCTCAAATATAAGAAATCACTTACAAATAGGTAATGTCAAGGAGATCATTTTAAACAATTAAATGTGTTATTTGAGTGGCTTGTTTTATGTTTTTTAAGGTTTATCTTATATATACTTTATAAAGAAAAAACACTATTTTTTCTCTCAGCATGTGATTTAGCCCAGATATCTGTAATATTTTTTTAAATTAGCAAAGTAATTTTTTGTAACTCTGGAACAAACAGTTATGAAAAAATAACCTCTAATATTATTACAAAAGCTAAATTCAAAGTTACTTTCCATATGTACAGACCCAACTTACTACCTTCTGCCTCAGTTTCCACTGTTCTTTTCTGCAGTCTCTTTCAAGGTCAGGTCTTCCCTAGAGATTTGTTTCTCTCAGATTCTCTTCTCTTATAGTCATCCATACATCTCAGAATATTGCATTAAGCACCTCCTCATCTAGACTGTGGCCCACTCTGCCGATAGAGTCATCTTCAAACCAGTTAGACCACAAAATCCCTCCGCTTGAAATTGTGTACGGACCTCTTCCTCCATCTGACTAAACTCCTAATGCCTTGCCATGGGGTCACTTCTTATCTTTCCACGGTCACCTTACGCTCTCCGCCTTCACCTGACGTGATTCTGATTCCTTATCATGTGCTCAGCCTTGTGGTGGGCAGGAAACTGAAATTGAAATGAATTATCCATGGCTAAATGCATTCTCCATGGCTACCAGCTGGGAAATGGAAAACATTTGAGCCCAAGAATTGTTGATCTAGAATTCTTTTAAGTGTTATATTCTGCCTCCTTTCCTTAAATATTCAGTCATATTTTCCTCATGGCTGCAATTGCCAAAGTTGTTTCTACTTCTGTGTCTTTTGAGTTGCTGTTTTCTTGTCTCAAAACATCTTACTCTGAGTTCTTGGGTGGTTAAGATTTTCTCATCCTTTAGGTCTCAGTTAAAGTGTCATATTCTCAGGTAGGAATTTTCTAGCCACTCTTCCAAAATATCCTAAGTTTCTGTCTGCAGTAACAGAGTACTTACTGCCTGTTTTTAAATTTAGTACACTCTGTAATTATGTTATTGATCTGGTTACTGTCACCTAATATAATTATTTAATGTGCCTGGCTCAGTGTATGTAGTCATCCAATAAATATTCATTGAATGAGTAAATGTTAAAGGTTATGGAACTATGAAGTCAAAATCTTATGAATTAAGAATAGAAGATGAGAAAAGTCAGAAACAGCTTCATTACAAGTGTAAAACACAAACCAACTATGTCCAAAGAAAAGTAAATATTATTTCCATAGAATTAATAATTTAGTATTATGTGAAGAGTGGGTCATTAGATACTTGTAAATTGGCAATTGATTCTCAATATCTTCCTTTAGTTGTAACTTCTTGAAGTTTAAGTGAAGAAAGGTGCTGTGAGAGGGCATAGTGGATGTTGAATAATAAATTTTTAAAAACACCTTATTCTTAGAAGTTTCACTTTGCTAGATTTTTTTTCTCCTTAGTTAAATTTTCTTTGTAGCAAATTTGTGTACCCTTGATCACACTGAAGAAAATTTGGATGTTGACAGCACATAGAAGCGTCGTTGTCAGATGTCTTCAACTTAGCAACTTCTAGGACGTCAGGCTCCAAAAGCATCACAGGTGGAAAAACACCCTCACTGTTGCTTGAGGAAAATTTGTGGATTGTGCAATTATGTTGGATTTGTATAATTTGCTTTTATTTACTTTTTATGTTATATATAGTATAAAATGTACGCTTTACTTTTTATAAGTCAAAATTTTATGGGTTTTGCTTTACTTACAGAGTTTTCCTCAAGCAATTTTTAAGATACTGAACATCAGAAACCAAGTATTTGGAATTTGAGAAATGTGAGCTGGACAGCTGAATGAATCAGACAGAGCCCTAATAAAGCATAGAAAAACATTAATTGAGATAATTCTCCTCCCAAAAATGAGTGCAATCCCTTTACAATGGGAAACCATTACATTAGCCTTTGTTTTCTCTCCAGCACCTATTACATACAATGTGACTTTTGGAGGACGGTAGCATTCTACTGTCTCAGTGAAGAAATAAAATTTCTCACCTAATTTGTTTCCCCTGTACTTAGTGTTCCATAAATCTTAAATATAAATACATATAGAAAACACACACATATAACACACACATATAGGTGTGGTGGCTCACGTCTGTTATCTTGACACTTTGGGAGGCTGAGGCAGGTGGATTACTTGAAGTCAGGAGTTTAAAACCAGCCTGGCCAACATGGTGAAAACCCAACTCTACTAAAAATTCAAAAATTAGCCAGGCATGGTGGCATGCACCTGTAATCCCAGCTACTTGGGAGGCTGAGGCAGAAGAATCACTTGAACCCAGGAGTTTGTACTTTGTTTTTTTTTGTTTGTTTTTGGGCTTTTTAACTTGTCTTTTTGTTTTTGTTTATATAAAACATAATTTATGTTTTATAGAGGTTCTGTTTTGATTTGTTTCCAGGATTTGTGTCAAGATTTAGAACTCCTTTTAGCAACTCTTCTAGTGGTGGCTTGGTAATGGCGAATTGTCTCAGCATTTGTTTGCCTGAAAAAAATTATATCTTGGCCTCATATATGATGCTTAGTTTTGCTGAATGCAAAATTCTTGGCTGATAATTGTTTTGTTTGACAAGACTGAAGATAGGGCCTCAACCCATTCTAGCTTGTAGAGTTTCTGCTGAGAAATCTGCTGTTAATCTGATAGGTTTTCCTTTAGAGATTACAGTGCTTCTGTCTCACAGCTCATAAGAGTCTTTCTTTCATCTTAACTTTGGATAACCTGATGACAATGTGCCTACGTGAAGATCTTTTTGCAATGAGTTTCCCAGGTGTTCTTTGTGCTTCTTGTATTTGGATATATAGGTTTCTAGCAAGGCTGGGGAAGTTTTCCTCAGTGATTTTCCCAAATATATTTTCCAAGCTTATAGAATTCTCTTTTTCCTCAGGAATACCAATTATTCTTAGGTTTGGTCGTTTAACATAATCTCAGACTTCTTGGAGGCTTTGTTCATATTTTCTTATTCTTATTTCTTTGTCTTCGTTGGATTGGCTTAATTTGAAGACTGGTACCACATTCTCTCCAGGATCTCGTAAACTTTACATGGCAATACATAAAGATTTATGTAAGTAGACAAAAATGTGCACACTTGTTAGTTTGCTCACCTGAATTAAGGCAGGTCTGTGTATCTTTTATTGTTCCATGAGCAACATTAAATATTTCTTACTTATGTTTCTCACCCAATCATTAATACTCTTGGTAAACATGTCTGGGAGCAGTGTTGATCCCTCTGCAATTAAATCTCTCCCAGTGTGGATTTTTTTACTTCCATCTGCTTTGTTTCGACATGTATATTTCCCTTTGGGAGCTATATTCAAGAAAAACTAGAAAATCCTAGATTAAGAAAAATATCGCATCAACTCCCTCTCCACAGTGGTGTCTGCTTTACACTCTATATTTCAGAAGTAAATATATAATATGTCTAATAATTTTCACTGGTCTCTGATACACTTGAAGGAAGGCAGCACCAAGGCATAGATCTAAAATGCCTGAGATATATATTTTTTTTCTGTATGTAAAGAAGCAAATCCCATCAAAGATCTGAGGTTGAATAACAAATGGCCAGTTGGTCTTCATTGGTGTCTAATGAAACAACTGCAGGTGTGTTGTCCAAGGTGACAGGAGTTAGCCAGCAAAAGCTGAAGTTTCACAGTGTGTGTGGGTATGTTTTAACACTGAAGGATTCTTGATAATTTACTTCTTATCTTTTGTGCCAGAGAAATGTTATTTTGTATGTCTTTATATACTTTTTTCTGCTGAATATTGCTGAATTGAAACTTTGATTCATATGACCTTGTTTCTGATCTGTCCAAAAAAATAAAGCAACACTTCTTGTTCTAAAGCAAAGATGACACTAAAGTGAATCATCATTAAATTGGCCTAGTGGAATGAGGTCCAACTTGAGATAAGTTGTGAGATTTTTTTGCTAAAATGTACAAGTCCTCTTCCCAGAAAAATAGTAAGTAAATAAAGGTTTCCCAGGTTTTACAAACATACGTGGTTTTTAAAAAATTGTAGTTTGAAAGCACCTCATGGAATACAGGCTTCCACTTTTCCTCTGCTCCCATAGTTTTTCCAGGAGCAATATATTTTGCATTCTTGTTAATTTGCTTGTTAGAGGACATATCTGCTAGTTCTTGGGAAAAATGATACTCAAATGTTTATAGCTTCATAATGGAATGGCCCTCCCCATAAAGAAATTCCCTGCAGAATGTAATGCAGATTTCTGTAACATGGGTGGGTCTCTTCCAAACAGTTGAAAGTCGTAAAAGCAAACAATGAAGTTCCCCAGAATTAGAGGAAATTCTGCCTTCAGACTGTAGTATAGAAATTCTGCCTAAGATTCCAGCCTTCATACTAAAGACTGTTACTTCAGCTGTCACCTGAATAAATCACCAGCCTGCTGGCCTGCCCAGTAAATTGAGCCATTTCCTTAAAATACAAATAAATATCAATTTCTCCTCTCTCTTTTTCTCTCTCTGTATGTGTATATTATAAATACATGCAAATACACACACACACACACACACACACACACACACACATAGGAGTTTTAGACAAACTTTATAATGACTTTTTCATAGCATAGCTTACCTTATGTGTTTATTGTGGACCAGAAATAATTCAGAGTACAAATGAATGCACTATGATGCTTTTATATGAAGGATGACAAAGATGAAAAGTAATAGATTATTACCATCAATGTTGATATTAAATAAAAATCCATCTTGGTTAAAAAAATTTGCATGACCACATATTTATAGTTTTGTATATATTTGTCTCTTTGTCTCTCCCATTGATTTAGTTTCTCTGGAGAACCTTGACTAATACAGGGCCTCTTAGGTCTGTCCACGTTCTGGGAGCACTCTGGTCCACACTTGAACACTTTTCTTCAATTCACATAGCTGCCAAAGGCTCCCAGCATTAAGTAGGGTCAGAGCAGGAAAGAGCCCACAGCAGTCCCAGGGTGAGGTTTAAGGAGCGAGAGCCTTGGCCAGAAGTCCCAGTATCTTCTGGTTGTGGAGACACGAGCCGTGAGGAATTACACAATGTACACTTGATGCAGCCCCAGTGGGGACTTCATCATGCAGACCCTTGGGGTTCTGGGGAAAAGTCATGCCATCGCCTGTGAACATTGATGCCTTTTTTAGAACAACTCCCGACATGTGACTGAGTGCTGGTGGAGACAGAGTATCTATCTAAGGTCAAAAAGTGACTATGTCATCTGAATGGCTCGCTTCGGGCTGGGAAGTCATGTGCATTGGGTCATAAACTGGGGAGGCCCGGAAACCATGCATTGCAGGATGGAAATGGTACGCCCACGATGAGCACCTCCAGAGGGATGGGCACATTTTACAAGCAGGTAACCCAGGCCTCCACATCCATTGTCACGAACGCAGCCGACCCCCCTCAGCACACACCTGTGAGGAGGATCTCTACGACAAGCCAATATGAGCTTGCATCCTCAGCTCATGGATATGTGGGTGCAAGTTAAACAGAAAAGCAGTGGCCTTAAAAGAAGGCAGCAAAGAGAAACCTGCCCATGGCAGGGCTTTAAGCAGCAGGTCCAATCAACCATTTGGGATGTAACAGAAGAAGCCTGAAGTTAGAACTTACGTATACCTACCTATGTACATAAACATGGGAAGCATTGAGAGCTGGGCTGATGGGTCAAGGGTTCGAAGGGAATAATCAGAAAGCTGGAGACAGAAAATCTGTATACACAACAGATGGACATGTGGAAGTCGACATGGAAGGTGGAGACCTTTGTGCTGTAACGCTCTAGCCAGTTCACAGAGCTTCCACTGGAGAAGAATCATTAGACTACAAAGCAGAGAAAATGCCTAGGCCACTTGCAACATCTAGACTTTCCCATTGGCCACCACCACATTAGCATGATGGGCACATGAGTGAACTATGCATGCTATGGGATGGGACTACATATGGGCCCCAGAGCTTGCGATGCCCTTCGCCAAGACTCATCCAGCTGCCGAAATCATCCAACGTTCTGCTTGCCAGAAACACAGACTGACCCCCCAGGCACCACTTCTTGAGACCACCCAACAACTTGATGGAAAGTTGATTATATTAGTTTCCTTCTATGTAAGAAGGGGCAATGGTTTCTCTTCATTGGAATTGGCGCACATTCTGAATGTGTGATCTTAATGACTTCAGGCACTTGGCCATCGCTGCTCTCTGAGGGCTTCTGTTTGATCCACCACAGGAGATCTCACAGAGCAGCCCCTCAGAATGAGGGGGTGAGTCCATTAGTCCATTTCAGCAAAGTACATGGAAAATGGGTCGAGAGCTCCGGGATACAATGTTCTTATCACAGATTCCAGCAGCACAAAAGCAGGTGCCTGTTACAGCATTGAGATGACCTTTGCACAGGTGACTAGCTGGCAAGAGATCAGGCTTTGCAAACATGGGACATTATCCTCCATGTTGAAGTAGACACGACACTTTGGTATGGTACATGCTGAGTCTCTAAGAGGAGGACAATGAGAGACAGGAGTGGCTTCTCCTGTTGTTACTTCCAGTGACTTACTCTCCCTCTAAGTTTCTTCCTGGAAGCAACACTGAAATCCTGGAGTAGCTTCTAGAATAAGAAAAAGTTTCTCTAAGTGATACAAAAGGTGATGCCTCAGCGGGCCACCCATATGCCCTTGGATAGATCTGGTGCCTTGAGATGAGAAGTTTTCTCTAGTGCACAGCCTTCACTGTCAACACCTTCAGCTATTTGAGTATCAGCTGAAAACAACAGCCTCTCCCAAGACCATGCTCCTTTCTGGAGGAGAGTCCTCCCACAGATGATCGATAGGAATCAAGAGGGATCTGCCATCTTGGTACAATGTGGGCCACCTCTGAATGGCATTTTACACTGGAGCCCCATGGAGCTCTTCAGACTGCATTACAGTGCAGCTTCTCTCTCTGCCTATTTCTGCTTTATTCTCTCCCTTTGACATGTATTGATTCAACAGCACATGCTAAGGAACATTTTGCACAACAGATTATCTCAAAGGCTAATTCTTGGGATTTCAAACTGTGACATGTAAAAATAATATTGCTTTTTTCTAACAAAGATGATAAGTATCAAAATAAGGTAAAAACATTCTAGTAGAATAAGATAAAATTGTTATCATTAATACTCTTTCTTGTTTCACACTCACCTATTTCAATCCAGTTTTGCTTCAACAACAGTCATGCAATTATTTTTTACCAAGATAGATTTTTATGTAGTATCAATATTGATGGTAATAATATATTACTGGCCAGGCGCAGTGGCTCACACCTGTAATCCCAGCACTTTGGGAGGCCATGGAAGGTGAATCACAGGGTCAGGTGTTCAAGATTAGCCTAACCAACATGGTGAAACCCCGTCTCTACTAAAAAGACAAAAATTAGCCGGGCATAGTGGCACACACCTGTAATCCCAGCTACTCGGGAGGCAGGAGAATTGCTTGAACCAGAAGAAGAGGTTGCAGTGAGCCAACATCGCGCCACTGCACTCCAGCGTAAGTAATAGATCAAGACTCCATCTCAAAATAATAATGATAATAATAATAATAATGTATTACTTTCATCTTTGTCGTGTTTCTCCATATAAAAGCATCACAGTTCATTCATTTGTGCTCTGAATTACTTCTGTACAGAGATCAGGTAATTTTTAACCACAGTATATGTAAATGGTAAGCCACTCTATGAAAAAGTCATTATAAAGTTTATCTAAAACTCTGTAGTAACAAATTCAACCCTTTCAAATGTGATAGGTGTAAAGAGGGTGAAATCAGAGGTCTCTGTAATGTATATGTTTATACTCACAGAGAAATCTAAATATGTGACCAGTTTGAACTCCTTTCTGAAGAGATGTTTTTAAGGCTATTTTCTCATTAAAGCTGGGGTTTTTATCATGCTGAGTTCAGAGGTATGTTCCTAATGATTAGATGTCCATGGTCATCTTCCCTTTGTGCTTTAACAAAATTAGTTATTTAAATACCAATATAGCAAAAGAGGGTTTCACTTGTGCTTTTTTTCAAATAGTATATTTAATTTACAATACTCATATCCAAGACCTTCTGCTAAAATTAGAGATATAGTAGTGAGTCCGTTAGTGATGAGCTTCATCTCCTGAGGTCTCTCAGGATAAGCATAATAATGGCAGAATTAGAGACACACAGTCCTAATGAAGTGTACTGGATAAGCCCTGAGCTAGTCTTGCAATGTTTTGACAAAAAGTAATTACTTTCTTTATTTTGCTCAAGGGCTATATTTCCAGCCAAAAAAAAAAAAAAGTAAAAAATAAAAATTACAGAATACATGTTGAATTAAATGTGTAAATGGATGAGAAAGCATGACTACTCAACAGTCACATAAACTCAAACTGAGATTAATGGCTCTGTTACGTGCTGAAATGAAGAATAAAGAGAAGTGTTTTCTTAACGTCTAAATTGCTGCTTTAAATTGTAATAAACATGCCAGAACATTATGTTGTTTTAAGAATTATGAATAATTCAATCTGACTCACAATGATTAAAGATTTGAAATAAAAAAAGGGAGAAAGAAGTAATATTTACTTATAAGGAAGTTTTTATTGTAGCAAATGTTATTGTCTGAAATAAAATTGCACTCCATGCATGGGCTTTCTAGCAGTTTATTTTTAAAAAGAGTTTGTTTAGAGATGTGGCATGTGTGTATACTGCCCTTCTGCAGCCCTGCTGAGCCAGCCAGAAGCAGTCCTCACAGACATGGAGGGAGGGAAGAGTAGAAGTGTGTTTAACTTCACTTGCCTCAGTAGGTGTTGATGTCAGAAAGCCAAGGTTCAGGGGTCTTGCCTGCATCCCTCTGAGCTCTCTATATTCTGATGGGGAGAAACCTCACACAACTGAAGAATTTCATCCACTAACAGTCTAGGACCTTGCAGCCAGGAGAGAGACTCTGAGCCGGAAATTGATCTCCTAGGAAATGAGTAGAGGTGGAAGAGCTCTGAGGAATGATCTCTGGGACATGCCACCATCTAGAAATTGGGAATAGGTGTTAAAGCCATGAAAACCCGCAAGAAGAACTAGCCAGTAAGAGAAGATAACCAGGTGTGTGTGTGCTCTTAAGAGTCAAAGTGGGAAAGAGTTTGAGAAAGGGGGAAACCTCAGAAGTGGTCAATGCTGATGCAATGCTGATGCAAGCTTTAGTCCGAGAAAGACCAACTGATTGTTTGCAATTGGATGGCATGAGCCATGGAGATTATTCACACAGACCATTGGCTAAAATGTGCGATTGCTGTGATGGGGATGAAAGTGTGATTGGCAAAGGTTTGAAGAAAATGAAATGCAATAGCATAGATGAATCTCCAGAGAGTTATGCTAAGTGAAAAATCTCATTGCTAAAGATCACGTACTATGTGAATCCATTTATATAACATTCTTCAGTGACAAAACTAAAAACAAAGAGAACAGGTTTGGAGATTGCAAAAGGTTAAGCAGTAATTGATGGAGGGAGGGAAGTGAGTGATGGGAATACCTATGTCTCGGTTTTGTCAATGCTGATAATCCTATTTGTGATGTTACCACCATTTGTGATTTTACCACTCTGGGTAAAAGGCACACAGAACTCTGTTATTTCTTAAAACTGCATATTTTTCTGAAATTATATCCAAAATTAAAAAAAATACTTTTATTCATACTGTCACAAGCAGTGGGTGTTGCCAGTTACATTTTTTATTTTTACAAGACAGCAATCTCCATTATTGCTTACTTGTATTTCCTCCAGATTTTTTTTATTAGTAAAGTTTAACATACTCATTTAAGCAATACATTTTATTTTATACAGTAGATTCATAAACTGTTTTCTTTGTTAAGAAAAATGTTTTGATTTTGAAATTAAAACATTTTTGCTCACCATTGTGCTTAACAAATATACATATAGATATTTGTTTTCCAGCTCTAAGTTTAGAAATGATTCCATTTAAAACATTAGTGATCTTAATCTTAAAACATTTTAAAATTCATATTTTATTAGCACTATGGTTGTATTTTTAATTTTTTTAATCCTTTGGCAAAACGAATTAAAGAGAAAGCCCTTGACATATAATGCTACATATTTTAAATATGTAATTTAAACCCTCTTAGTCTTAATTTCCACGAACAGAAAGTGGAAATAGTGACAGTAAATGTTTCATCAGCTTGTTGAGAAGATCAAGAAAAGCAGTGAGAGGCCAGGCGCAGTGGCTCACACCTGTAATCCCAGCACTATGGGAGGCCAAGGCGGACAAAGGTCAGGAGTTCAAGACCAGCCTTAGCCAAAAAGCTAAACCAGGCTGGCCAACATTGTGAAACCTCATCTCTACTAAAAACTCAAAAATTAGCTGGGCGTGGTGGCAGGTGCCTGTAGTCCCCACTAATAAGGCTGAAGCAGGAGAATCACTTGAACCCAGGAGGCAGAGTTTGCAGTGAGCCGAGATTGCGCTATTGCGCTCCAGCCTGGGTGACAAAAGTGAGACTCCAACTCAAAAGAAAAAGAAAAGAAAGAAAAGCACTGAGAAATGTTTAACACTGCTTGTCACACAAACAAAGACTGCGGTACATATCTGTTCTTGTTGATGACAAAACATAATGAGCAAATGGATTGTTGCTTTCTTTCTTAAAAATGTTACATCAATACAAAGAGGCCTTTGGTGCCTTAGAACCATTTTCCTTCAGGCCATCTCTGATGAAATACCAAAGTGTTTCTTCAGCCTTCACTGGTCACCAATGAACTGATGCCTGGGTGAGTTTTCAGTGACACCTCTGTTCATCCTAGGGTTGTAGATTCAACTTCAAACGCTCTATTCGAGGACACTTGACAGCTCCATGTCTAGCTTAACTTGCCTTGAATTTCGGTGTCTGATTGCCCTGTGATTGCTATTTCCTTGCAACTTGTTGCTTTTTTAAAAAACCTCTTGATTGCCAAGTCATTTGCAATTTGGTTACAACAGTTGCTACAATAGTAGCAAAGGCTATCAATAGAATAGTTGCTCCTCCATCCCATTGATAGTCTTTGTGCCAATTTCCCCTCCCTGCCTGGGGATCATGGTGCTTGGCGTTCAAGTGCTGCTTAGCCAATATCCCCATTCAAGGCCAGCTATTCATCACCATTCACAGTCTAGGTTGCTCTTCTCTCTTTCCTAAGGCCGGTAACTAGTTGCTGTGTTCTTAGACCGCGACTGTGTGTTGAGATCATCTCACTTTCCCTCCACTTCATCACAGCAGGTTGATGCATCCAGCTCTCACTACCTTGCCTTGAATGGCATCTTTTTTTTTCCTGAAAATTTATTTGCTGTCATTCAACCATTTGAATTCTGACATATTTACAGTTCCAAGAGCTGGTTTGTATGTCTGTGTTTATGCCAGTACCATGCTGTTGTGATTACTGTGTCTGAGTATGTTCTGAAATCAGGAAGCCGGAGACCTCCAATTTTCTTCTGTTTCTCAAGATATTTTTGGCTATTTAGGGCCCATTGAGACTTCAAATACATTTTAGGATGGATTTTTTTTTTTTAATTTCGGCAACAAACATTGTGGTTTTGATAAAGATTATATTGAATCTATAAATTGCTTTTGATAGAATTGACTTCTTAATAACATTGTGTTCTAATCCATGAACAAGGGATGTCTTTCCTTTTACTAGTGTTTTCTTCAGTGTCTTTTTGTAATGCTGTGTAGTTTTTTATTGTATGAATCTTTGATATTTTTGATTAAGTTTGTGGTTTTGTATTTGATTTTTTTTTTCTGACACAATGTAAGTGAAATTTTCCTTAGTTTCCTTTTCAAACTATTCATTGTTACGGTATAGAAATGCCAGTAATTTTTGCATGTTTATTTTGTATCTTGCAACTTTGCTGAATCTGTCAGTTCTAACAGCATGTGTATGTAACTACCCTTGTCTTAAAGGAGCCAAAACCGTCTGTGGTCTCCAAAGACAGTAGAATCAGCATTTTGCTCTACAGACACTAAAGCACCATCTGGCAACTGCCAGTTCATAAAGTTAGCAAATATTAAACTAAGTTCAAATTAGTGGTGTCTTATATTGTGCTTCTCAACATGGTTTAGGGGAACATATTGGAGTGAAAAAGAAAACTTTAAAAAAATCATTTTCTACACAGCTGGATGAGAACTATGTAAGAGTTCAAAAAATCCACAGCAGTGAAACTGTGGAGCGCTTCACTTACTTTATATTATCATTCCTGTAAAACTTTTCTGTGTCTGAGAAGGGTCATTGTGAGCCAGAGTATTCCCCAACTAGATCCAATCCAAGACCTCATGTGATACGATGAGAATCTCAACTGCCTTGTAATAAATAGTTAGGCTGAAAGACAGAAATAACATCCCAAATGTAAAAACATATAGGACAAACTGCAGTGAGGAACATTTTGATGAAAAACAAGACCAGAGAGCACTAGCAAATGTCCTGCACGATTTGAAGAAAACTAACACAGGCTGTGCAAGGGAGAGGAAAGCCAGCCACTGGACCAAATGCATCGAATACATGAATGAAGGAAATCTCAACTGAAAATACGTTTTCAGGATTCCCAGCTTGGCTTTTCATAGTTGCATATGGCTAAAAGCAATTTCATAAAATAACAGAGCCATATGGCAAGATGAATAATTGACTTCCTTTGAGTTAGTAACTGGTTCTAAAGAGGGCCGTTAAGAATCTTTCCAAGATGGATAATCAGGTAGTCAAAATGTAAATTTAGTGTTTCATATCAATTTATTTTTATGCTAAGTCTCATTTGATCTGTTTACATAATGTTTTATGTAGTTACTACCCAATAAATCCAGATATTTCAGTGTGTTCTAGGTAATTTCAGGTTTGCGTTCAGTTTCTTCAGAGCTTTTTCTCTCTTCTTTCTCCTCAGAGGCATATGTTTGTTCTAATGCTGTGTTAAAGTACGATTAAGGGGGCTGGGCGCGGTGGCTCATGCCTGTAATCACAGCACTTTGGGAGGCTGGGCCGGTGGATCACGAGGTCCAGATGCTGAAACCCATCTCTACTAAAAATATAAAAATTAGCTGGGCATGGTGGCACGTGCCTGTAGTCCCAGCTACTCAGTAGGCTGAGGCAGGAGAATGGCTTGAACCTGGGAGGCAGAGGTGCAGTGAGCCAAGGTTGTGGCTGGGAAACTCTGAAATCCACCCTTCCCTGGTTTGTTCAGATCTGATATACATATTTATATGTATATAAAATACATATTTCTATATATAAAAATAAATGTATTTATATATAAATATATATATTAAAAATTTTTTAAATTGAGACACAGTATCACTCTGTTGACAGGGGCTAGAGTACAGTGGTGCAGTCTTGGCTCACTGCAACCTCCACGTCCTTGGTTCAAGTGATTCTCCTGCCTCAGCCTCCCTAGTAGCTGGGATTACAGGCACCCACCACCATGCCTGTCTAAGTTTTTTGTATTTTTAGTAGAGACGGGGTTTTATCATGTTGGCCAGGCTGGTCTTGAACTCCTGACCTCAGGTGATCCACCCGACTCAACCTCAAAAAGTGCTGGGATTATAAGTTTGAGTCACCATGCTTGGCCTAAAGTAAACTTTTAAACATAAGTATATATTTAATATTGAATGCCAGCACGCTTATCATAGGTAAAATTGGCATTCCACACATATTTTCACATATATTTTCAATATCCTAAATTACCTTTACTTGATTCCAAAAAGGGAGAATTCAATTCTCTTTTAAAATCAACATGTATCAGGATCACATGGCAGTCTGTATATGTTGATATGTGAGAGCTACTTTCATTAAAATAAAATTGAGAGGATGCATTTGGAGTCAAAATCACTACTAATGATTGAGTTTTACATGTCAAGCACTTTTCCATGTGTTATATTAGTAATACTACTATGTTCCCTATTTTACAAATTACAGAAGTGAGTCATGAAAGACTGACTTGACTTGATCCAGATTACACAGATATTCAGAATTATACTTCGAATCTATAGTGGGCTCTGGAGCCCATGGTTCTAACCACTACTCTCTTTCCGCCAAATTTTGTAGTATATTCTTCTCTAAATATGCTAGTTCTTCCTGAAATCAGTGTTTTACAAATAAATGCGTTATTTCTTTTCTTTCTTTCTTTCTTTCTCTTTCTTCTTTTTCTTTCTTTCTTTTTTTTTTTTTTTTTTGAGGCAAAGTCTTGCTCTGTCACCAGGCTGGAGTGAAGTGGCATGATCTCTGCTCATTGCAACCTCTGCCTCCCGAGTTCGAGTGATTTTCCTGCCTCAGCCTCCAGAGTAGCTGGGACTACTGGCATGTGCCATCATGCCCAGCTAATTATTGTATTTTTAGTGAAAACGGGGTTTCAGCATGTTGGCCAGGATGGTCTCCATTTCTTGACACTGGGATCCACCCGCCTTGGCCTCCCAAACTGCTGGTGTTACCGGCGTGAGCTACGGCACCTGGCAGTAAATATATGCATTATCTTTCTTTATGGTCACATGCATGGAATAGTTACAGAATTCTGTCAATTTGGAATGATATTGAAATGAGGGGTTGGGAATGCATATTAATAGAGTTAATATTTCTGCAGAAAAGTGAACCTCTGAAAAAATATAGAGAAACACCTTGGTAAAAGTAACATGCTAGATAAATAGATCATTTTAGAGCTTTTTCAACATGTGTTTATAACACATATATTTCTAAGGAATTACGTTTTGTATCTTTTTATTAATTTATAAAAGTTTTAAAAAGCCTTTATCACTAGAGTTACTGGTTAAAATAAATACAGTAAACTTTTATATACTTGCAATTAAAATAGATTATTTTTTATTTCACCATATCTATTTAAAGGGTTTTGTACTTTTTTGTTGTTCAAAAAATTTATCTGTAACAGAATCATATTGAAAGCGTTGATAAAAATCCATTTTGGTTCAGAGTTTAAAACTACCATATATTTGTGTACAGTAAAATGTATTGGCACTCAAAATAACTTGTCTTAGAGAAAAATGGTAGTTGCCCACAAAATCAATCTCTTGTGCGATCAATTTTTTTAATATTATGATTTACTGAAAGCTGTGGTGTCCTGACTTCAATACTTACAGCAACTTAAATTTGGATTCTTGGAGACTTAAACAAAAAGCTCAACCAAATTTAAAGAAAAAGCCCAACTCTATTTTACTCACAAATAAAGTCTTGCTATGATGGGATGACTTAATGTAATTAAGTATGAAGTAATATAATTACAGGATAGTGTATAGTGTATGTATGTATTTGTGTATATGCACGCACACACCCCCACACAAACCGAAGATGCTTCCTTTCAATGCTGCATTTTTAATATCTAGTCTCATAATGATAAGAGCTAGTTTTAAAAAACAACTATGACTTCTGAAAGTACTCTTCAAAATTAGGATTTTTCATGGTTATTCTTAAAAGATTAAATCGGTTGTCAATTTCAGGGTGGTTTTTCCTTTCTCAGTTTGAACATTATCAACTAAGTGATTTTTCTGTCTTTGGAGAGTTCTTTTCTCAAGGGCAAGCAGCTTATTTTCTTTATCTCTCTGCTCTAAGCCTATCACTCTAGCTGGTTTATAGCAGGGGCTCAGTTATCTATCTACTAAGTAATTGATTTGCAGGTTCTAGAGAATGCCTTGCTTGTTTGTATTTTTGTTGTTGCTGTCAAAACTTTAAATGTTTGTTCTTTTCCATTAACAGCATGACAATAATGTTTTAAATTATGATCCAATCTTTGTATTTATCAAAGCGTTTTTAAAATGAGGGTGATTATTGCTATTCTTCCGTAAAAGTTGGAAGGTCAGACACTATAATTTGTCTTCTAACAGATAAGGTAATTATCTGATGTCCAATTCAGGTAAAGTGGGTAAAGGAGCAGAAGACAGAGCTTTCATCCAGGATCTTAGTGGCCCAGGTTCCAATGCAGGCATGGGAAAGTGGTTAGCAGCTATTACCATGGTGCGTTTCTGGGCAGTTACTCAACTCAAGGCCCTACATCCCTCACAAAGCAACTGTATCTGGGATTCTTTATCCAATTTATAAAAAGAAAGGGTGAGCCAGGATGCAAAGCCTGTTAGCTTAGCAAGCAAAATAAAATAAATGAATGATTGGCATTGTAAAATTCAAAATGGCCACAAGAGAAGCCTAAGGGAATTTCCTCAGACAGAGTTGGTGGTGGCATTTGGATGTTTACACAGAGGCTTTCCTTCACCCCTGATATCATGTGTGTGTCAGTTTGGGGGGCTGGGTTGTATGTTAGAAACACACACATGGTGCAGTTGGGAAAAGATGGACCAAATGTTTTCAGGAACTTACAAATAAGGAAATAAAGCTGGAATTGCCATCTTGTAATTCTCAGCATTGCTGAGAATATGAGGTAACTGGAACTCTCATATACTGTCCTTGGGAAAATGAAGATACTGGAATACATTGGACCTTAACTTTGTCGATCTTCACTAAAGTTTAATGTTAATTGTGTCCTGTTATTCAACAGGAAGGCTCCTAAGCATATATATACAAGAGAAATGTGCACACCCACCCACCAAAAGATGTGTAATAGAAGGTTCCTAGCAGTGTTACTCATAATAGACAAAACCTGAAAACCACCAAACTGTTCCTCAATGGTGGAATGGATATGGAAATTCTGAGTCACTCATCACAGCAGGTTGAATTCATAACAACTCATTCATTCATCAACAGGATGAAGCCCTGCTCCTCACAGTACAGGGTGACCTGATTAACCCAACACCAAGTGAAGGAATCCCAAGGATACTTCCTTGGCAGGGGAGGTACCATGATCATGAAGATGGTTTTCTGAGGGTGAGGCTAATCAATTGCACTCTGGATGTGCTGACCTCTGCAATTTCCCCAAATGTGGGAAACTCCACTGCGTAATTTGTGGTAGTTGGGGACTGCATTTGTGCTTTCCCCTGAAAAAAAAGAATCCCGAGGCAAAAACAGTGCCTATTTATCCTGTGAAATGCAAAAGCAGGCAAAACCAATCTGTGATCTTAGAAAACCAATCTATGATCTTAGGAGACTGATTATCCTGAGAAAGGAAGGAGAGGGTATATGGAGAGGGAATAGAACATGGATTTTGATGCAAAATGCCTTGTTCTTTTTGGTGATTGTGTGAATGTTCACACTGTCTAGTACTTCAAACAAGCTAATCAACATGGTGTGTGCATGCTTTGTAGAAATGTTATATTTTATTGCAGTTTATGGAAAGAATGAAAAATGCCAGGAAATATATTAATCTAATAATCTATTTTAATGAGAACTCACAGACACACACACTAACACACGTGCAAGCGATTTGTTGTTTTAGTGTTTGTTGTCTAGTCCACCTTACATAGATAAATCAACTTTAGAGTTAACTCTAACAAAAGTTTTCATCCTTAAGAATATTTTTTTCAGGATTACTTATGGTGCTAAAACTCGATACCAGAGCCTCTTCATTAATCATTATTTGCTTTGATTTTCCTCCTCAACTGAAATTTACATGCAAGAATAGATTGAATAGGATGTCCCAGTCTAAATTAAAGGAAATTAAACTATATCCACGCATGTAATAGATTTTCACCCAACAGATCCCATAACTTTCTTTTGTCCAGTTAGGTAAAACTTAAAATGCGTAAAGAATTATTGGAACTTTCTCTATAGAATTAAATCGTTCTGACATATGTCTTCTCACCTACTCCTGTAGGGAGAATACATGTAATTAAATTGTTGCTGCCTTCTACGTCAATTAAAATCTTTTTACTCAATGTGAGACCAGTCGATGTAGAAACAGATTAAGCTTAAAATACATGTGTGGGATTTGTTTTTGTTTGCTTGTTTCTGCAAAACGTTTTGACACAAAGTTATAAACACTGTGGTAATGTTATAATGGTAAAAGATCTCTAATTGATAAACAATACAATATACTGTATTTAACTTGAGTTTAGGTTAAAAGGAAAGAAAGCTTTGTGTGGGTTTAGTTGGCTATAGGTAAACCTTACATACTTCTTTATTTTTATTTATTTATTTTTTATTGCATTTTAGATTTGGGGGTACATGTGAAGAACATGCAAGATTGTTGCATAGGTACACACGTGGCAGTGTGATTTGCTGCCTTCCTCCCCTTCACCTATGTCTGGCATTTCTCCCCATGCTATCTCTCCCCAACTCCCCACCCCCCGCTGTCCCTCCCCTATTTCCCCCCCCAACAGACCCCAGTGTGTAGTGCTCCCCTCCCTGAGTCCATGTGTTCTCATTGTTCAACACCCACCTGTGAGTGAGAACATGTGGTGTTTGATTTTCTGTTCTTGTGTCAGTTTGCTGAGAATGATGATTTCCAGGTTCATCCATGTCCCTACAAAGGACATGAACTCATTGTTTTTGATGGCTGCATAATATTCCATGGTGTATATGTGCCACATTTTCCCTGTCCAGTCTATCATCTATGGGCATTTGGGTTGGTTCCAGGTCTTTGCTATTGTAAACAGTGAAGCAATGAACATTCGTGTGCATGTGTCCTTATAGTAGAATGATTTATAACCCTTTGGATATATACCCAGTAATGGGATTTCTGGGTTAAATGGAATTTCTATTTCTAGGTCCTTAAGGAATCACCACACTGTCTTCCACAATGGTTGAACTAATTTACACTCCCACCAACAGTGTAAAAGTGTTCTATTTCTCCACATCCTCTCCAGCATCTGTTGTCTCTCAATTTTTTAATGATCGCCATTCTAACTGGTGTGAGGTGGTATCTCAATGTAGCTTTGATTTGCATTTCTCTAATGACCAGTGATGATGAGCATTTTTTCATGTGTTTGTTGGCCTCATGTGTCTTTGTAAAGTGTCTGTTCATGTCCTTTGCTCACTTTTGAATGGGCTTGTTTTTTTCTTGTAAATCTGTTCTAGTTCTTTGTAGATTCTGGATATTAGCCCTTTGTCAGATGGGAAGATTGCAAAAACTTTTTCCCATTCTGTTGGTTGCCGATTCACTCTAATGACTG